>OY743227.1:12226729-12470217 GCA_963555765.1 Orthonevra nobilis | reverse complement strand
GATTTTAAAATTGACTTTTTTCTTGATTTTGAGTTTATTAAAACTGAGTATGTGATCCTTACAGAGGCTTCAAACTGAGCGCAAATATAGTAAATTTTAGAAAAACAATCATTATTTGAGGGAAATATCGAGAAAATAGTTAGAGGTAAAAATCGCCTTTTTCCATCATTTTTCGTGGACTATAGCCCAGGATTTTAAAATTGACTTTTTTCTTGATTTTGAGTTTTATTAAAACTGAGTATGTGATCCTTACAGAGGCTTCAAGCTGAGCGCAAATATAGTAAATTTTAGAAAAACAACCATTATTTGAGGGAAATATCGAGAAAAAAGTTAGAGGTAAAAATCGCCTTTTTTCCATAATTTTTCGTGGACTATAGCCCAGGATTTTAAAATTTACTTTTTTCTTGATTTTGAGTTTTATTAAAACTGAGTATGTGATCCTTACAGAGGCTTCAAACTGAGCGCAAATATAGTAAATTTTAGAAAAATAACCATTATTTGAGGGAAATATCGAGAAAAAAGTTAGAGGTAAAAATCGCCTTTTTTCCATCATTTTTCGTGGACTGCCCAATATTTTAAAATTGACTTTTTTCTTTATTTTGAGTTTTATTAAAACTGAGTATGTGATCCTTACAGAGGCTTCAAACTGAGCGCAAATATAGTAAATTTTAGAAAAACAACCATTATTTGAGGGAAATATCGAGAAAAAAGTTAGAGCCAAAAATCGCCTTTTTTCCATCATTTTTCGTGGATTTTAAAATTGACTTTTTTCTTGATTTTGAGTTTTATTAAAACTGAGTATGTGATCCTTACAGAGGCTTCAAACTGAGCGCAAATATAGTAAATTTTAGAAAAACAACCCTTATTTGAGGGAAATATCGAGAAAAAAGTTAGAGGCAAAAATCGCCTTTTTTCCATCATTTTTCGTGGACTATAGCCCAGGATTTTAAAATTGACTTTTTTCTTGATTTTGAGTTTTATTAAAACTGAGTATGTGATCCTTACAGAGGCTTCAAACTGAGCGCAAATATAGTAAATTTTAGAAAAACAACCATTATTTGAGGGAAATATCGAGAAAAAAGTTAGAGCCAAAAATCGCCTTTTTTCCATCATTTTTCGTGGATTTTAAAATTGACTTTTTTCTTGATTTTGAGTTTTATTAAAACTGAGTATGTGATCCTTACAGAGGCTTCAAACTGAGCGCAAATATAGTAAATTTTAGAAAAACAACCATTATTTGAGGGAAATATCGAGAAAAAAGTTAGAGGCAAAAATCGCCTTTTTTCCATCAGTTTTCGTGGACTATAGCCCAGGATTTTAAATTGACTTTTTTCTTGATTTTGAGTTTTTTTAAAACTGAGTATGTGATCCTTACAGAGGCTTCAAACTGAGCGCAAATATAGTAAATTTAAGAAAAACAACAATTATTTGAGGGAAATATCGAGAAAAAGTTAGAGGCAAAAATCGCCTTTTTTCCATCATTTTTCGTGGACTATAGCCCAGGATTTTAAAATTGACTTTTTTCTTGATTTTGAGTTTTATTAAACTGAGTATGTAATCCTTACAGAGGCTTCAAACTGAGCGCAAATATAGTAAATTTTAGAAAAACAACCATTATTTGAGGGAAATATTGAGAAAAGAGTTAGAGGCAAAAAACGCCTTTTTTCCATCATTTTTCGTGGACTATAGCCCAGGATTTTAAAATTGACTTTTTTCTTGATTTTGAGTTTTATTAAAACTGAGTATGTGATCCTTACAGAGGCTTCAAACTGAGCGCAAATATAGTAAATTTTAGAAAAACAATCATTATTTGAGGGAAATATCGAGAAAATAGTTAGAGGTAAAAATCGCCTTTTTTCCATCATTTTTCGTGGACTATAGCCCAGGATTTTAAAATTGACTTTTTTCTTGATTTTGAGTTTTATTAAAACTGAGTATGTGATCCTTACAGAGGCTTCAAGCTGAGCGCAAATATAGTAAATTAATTAGTAAATAAATTAGAAAATAAATTAGAAAAACAACCATTATTTGAGGGAAATATCGAGAAAAAAGTTAGAGGCAAAAATCGCCTTTTTTCCATCATTTTTCGTGGACTATAGCCCAGGATTTTAAAATTCACTTTTTCTTGATTTTGAGTTTTATTAAAACTGAGTAATGTGATCCTTACAGAGGCTTCAAACTGAGCGCAAATATAGTAAATTTTAGAAAAACAACCATTATTTGAGGGAAATATCGAGAAAAAAGTTAGAGGCAAAAATCGCCTTTTTTCCATCAGTTTTCGTGGACTATAGCCCAGGATTTTAAAATTCACTTTTTTCTTGATTTTGAGTTTTATTAAAACTGAGTATGTGATCCTTACAGAGGCTTCAAACTGAGCGCAAATATAGTTAATTTTAGAAAAACAACCATTATTTGAGGGAAATATCGAGAAAAAAGTTAGAGGCAAAAATCGCCTTTTTTCCATCATTTTTCGTGGACTATAGCCCAGGATTTTAAAATTGACTTTTTTCTTGATTTTGAGTTTTATTAAAACTGAGTATGTGATCCTTACAGAGGCTTCAAACTGAGCGCAAATATAGTAAATTTAGAAAACAATCATTATTTGAGGGAAATATCGAGAAAATAGTTAGAGGTAAAAATCGCCTTTTTTCCATCATTTTTCGTGGACTATAGCCCAGGATTTTAAAATTGACTTTTTCTTGATTTTGAGTTTTATTAAAACTGAGTATGTGATCCTTACAGAGGCTTCAAACTGAGCGCAAATATAGTAAATTTTAGAAAAACAATCATTATTTGAGGGAAATATCGAGAAAATAGTTAGAGGTAAAAATCGCCTTTTTTCCATCATTTTTCGTGGACTGCCCAATATTTTAAAATTGACTTTTTTCTTTATTTTGAGTTTTATTAAAACTGAGTATGTGATCCTTACAGAGGCTTCAAACTGAGCGCAAATATAGTAAATTTTAGAAAACAACCATTATTTGAGGGAAATATCGAGAAAATCGTTAGAGGCAAAAATCGCCTTTTTTCCATCATTTTTCGTGGACTATAGCCCAGGATTTTAAAATTGACTTTTTTCTTGATTTTGAGTTTTATTAAAACTGAGTATCTGATCCTTACAGAGGCTTCAAACTGAGCGCAAATATAGTAAATTTTAGAAAAACAACCATTATTTGAGGGAAATATCGAGAAAAAAGTTAGAGGCAAAAATCGCCTTTTTTCCACCATTTTTCGTGGACTATAGCCCAGGATTTTAAAATTGACTTTTTTCTTGATTTTGAGTTTTATTAAAACTGAGTATGTGATCCTTACAGAGGCTTCAAACTGAGCGCAAATATAGTAAATTTTAGAAAAAACAATCATTATTTGAGGGAAATATCGAGAAAATAGTTAGAGGTAAAAATCGCCTTTTTTCCATCATTTTTCGTGGACTATAGCCCAGGATTTTAAAATTGACTTTTTTCTTGATTTTGAGTTTTATTAAAACTGAGTATGTGATCCTTACAGAGGCTTCAAACTGAGCGCAAATATAGTAAATTTTAGAAAAACAATCATTATTTGAGGGAAATATCGAGAAAATCGTTAGAGGTAAAAATCGCCTTTTTTCCATCATTTTTCGTGGACTATAGCCCAGGATTTTAAAATTCACTTTTTTCTTGATTTTGAGTTTTATTAAACTGAGTATGTGATCCTTACAGAGGCTTCAAACTGAGCGCAAAGTTAGTAATTTAAGAAAAACAACCATTCTTTGAGTGAAATATCGAGAAAAAAGTTAGAGGCAAAAATCGCCTTTTTTCCATCATTTTTCGTGGACTATAGCCCAGGATTTTAAAATTGACTTTTTTCTTGATTTTGAGTTTTATTAAAACTGAGTATGTGATCCTTACAGAGGCTTCAAACTGAGCGCAAATATAGTTAATTTTAGAAAAACAACCATTATTTGAGGGAAATATCGAGAAAAAAGTTAGAGGCAAAAATCGCCTTTTTTCCATCATTTTTCGTGGACTATAGCCCAGGATTTTAAAATTGACTTTTTTCTTGATTTTGAGTTTTATTAAAACTGAGTATGTGATCCTTACAGAGGCTTCAAACTGAGCGCAAATATAGTAAATTTTAGAAAAACAATCATTATTTGAGGGAAATATCGAGAAAATAGTTAGAGGTAAAAATCGCCTTTTTTCCATCATTTTTCGTGGACTATAGCCCAGGATTTAAAATTGACTTTTTTCTTGATTTTGAGTTTTATTAAAACTGAGTATGTGATCCTTACAGAGCTTCAAGCTGAGCGCAAATATAGTAAATTTTAGAAAAACAACCATTATTTGAGGGAAATATCGAGAAAAAAGTTAGAGGTAAAAATCGCCTTTTTTCCATCATTTTTCGTGGACTATAGCCCAGGATTTTAAAATTGACTTTTTCTTGATTTTGAGTTTTATTAAAACTGAGTATGTGATCCTTACAGAGGCTTCAAACTGAGCGCAAATATAGTAAATTTTAGAAAAATAACCATTATTTGAGGGAAATATCGAGAAAAAGTTAGAGGTTAAAATTGCCTTTTTTCCATCATTTTCGTGGACTGCCCAATATTTTAAAATTGACTTTTTTCTTTATTTTGAGTTTTATTAAAACTGAGTATGTGATCCTTACAGAGGCTTCAAACTGAGCGCAAATATAGTAAATTTTAGAAAAACAACCATTATTTGAGGGAAATATCGAGAAAATCGTTAGAGGCAAAAATCGCCTTTTTTCCATCATTTTTCGTGGACTATAGCCCAGGATTTAAAATTGACTTTTTTCTTGATTTTGAGTTTTATTAAAACTGAGTATGTGATCCTTACAGAGGCTTCAACTGAGCGCAAATATAGTAAATTTTAGAAAAACAATCATTATTTGAGGGAAATATCGAGAAAATAGTTAGAGGTAAAAATCGCCTTTTTTCCATCATTTTTCGTGGACTATAGCCCAGGATTTTAAAATTGACTTTTTTCTTGATTTTGAGTTTTATTAAAACTGAGTATGTGATCCTTACAGAGGCTTCAAGCTGAGCGCAAATATAGTAAATTTTAGAAAAACAACCATTATTTGAGGGAAATATCGAGAAAAAAGTTAGAGGTAAAAATCGCCTTTTTTCCATCATTTTTCGTGGACTGCCCAATATTTTAAAATTGACTTTTTCTTTATTTTGAGTTTTATTAAAACTGAGTATGTGATCCTTACAGAGGCTTCAAACTGAGCGCAAATATAGTAAATTTTAGAAAAACAACCATTATTTGAGGGAAATATCGAGAAAATCGTTAGAGCAAAAATCGCCTTTTTTCCATCATTTTTCGTGGACTATAGCCCAGGATTTTAAAATTGACTTTTTTCTTGATTTTGAGTTTTATTAAACTGAGTATCTGATCCTTACAGAGGCTTCAAACTGAGCGCAAATATAGTAAATTTTAGAAAAACAATCATTATTTGAGGGAAATATCGAGAAAATAGTTAGAGGTAAAAATCGCCTTTTTTCCATCATTTTTCGTGGACTATAGCCCAGGATTTTAAAATTGACTTTTTTCTTGATTTTGAGTTTTATTAAAACTGAGTATGTGATCCTTACAGAGGCTTCAAGCTGAGCGCAAATATAGTAAATTTTAGAAAAACAACCATTATTTGAGGGAAATATCGAGAAAAAAGTTAGAGCCAAAAATCGCCTTTTTTCCATCATTTTCGTGGATTTAAAATTCACTTTTTTCTTGATTTTGAGTTTTATTAAAACTGAGTATGTGATCCTTACAGAGGCTTCAAACTGAGCGCAAATGTAGTAAATTTTAGAAAAACAACCATTATTTGAGGGAAATACCGAGAAAATCGTTAGAGGTAAAAATCGCCTTTTTTCCATCATTTTTCGTGGACTATAGCCTAGGATTTTAAAATTCACTTTTTTCTTGATTTTGAGTTTTATTAAAACTGAGTATGTGATCCTTACAGAGGCTTCAAACTGAGCGCAAAGTTAGTAAATTTAAGAAAAACAACCATTATTTGAGTGAAATATCGAGAAAAAAGTTAGAGGCAAAAATCGCCTTTTTTCCATCATTTTTCGTGGACTATAGCCCAGGATTTTAAAATTGACTTTTTTCTTGATTTTGAGTTTTATTAAAACTGAGTATGTGATCCTTACAGAGGCTTCAAACTGAGCGCAAATATAGTTAATTTTAGAAAAACAACCATTATTTGAGGGAAATATCGAGAAAAAAGTTAGAGGCAAAAATCGCCTTTTTTCCATCATTTTTCGTGGACTATAGCCCAGGATTTTAAAATTGACTTTTTTCTTGATTTTGAGTTTTATTAAAACTGAGTATGTGATCCTTACAGAGGCTTCAAACTGAGCGCAAATATAGTAAATTTTAGAAAAACAATCATTATTTGAGGGAAATATCGAGAAAATAGTTAGAGGCAAAAATCGCCTTTTTTCCATCATTTTTCGTGGACTATAGCCCAGGATTTTAAAATTGACTTTTTTCTTGATTTTGAGTTTTATTAAAACTGAGTATGTGATCCTTACAGAGGCTTCAAACTGAGCGCAAATATAGTTAATTTTAGAAAAACAACCATTATTTGAGGGAAATATCGAGAAAAAAGTTAGAGGCAAAAATCGCCTTTTTTCCATCATTTTTCGTGGACTATAGCCCAGGATTTTAAAATTGACTTTTTTCTTGATTTTGAGTTTTATTAAAACTGAGTATGTGATCCTTACAGAGGCTTCAAACTGAGCGCAAATATAGTAAATTTTAGAAAAACAACCATTATTTGAGGGAAATATCGAGAAAAAAGTTAGAGGTAAAAATCGCCTTTTTTCCATCATTTTTCGTGGACTATAGCCCAGGATTTTAAAATTGACTTTTTTCTTGATTTTGAGTTTTATTAAAACTGAGTATGTGATCCTTACAGAGGCTTCAAACTGAGCGCAAATATAGTAAATTTTAGAAAATAACCATTATTTGAGGGAAATATCGAGAAAAAAGTTAGAGGTTAAAATTGCCTTTTTTCCATCATTTTTCGTGGACTGCCCAATATTTTAAAATTGACTTTTTTCTTTATTTTGAGTTTTATTAAAACTGAGTATGTGATCCTTACAGAGGCTTCAAACTGAGCGCAAATATAGTAAATTTTAGAAAAACAACCATTATTTGAGGGAAATATCGAGAAAATCGTTAGAGGCAAAAATCGCCTTTTTTCCATCATTTTTCGTGGACTATAGCCCAGGATTTTAAAATTGACTTTTTTCTTGATTTTGAGTTTTATTAAAACTGAGTATGTGATCCTTACAGAGGCTTCAAACTGAGCGCAAATATAGTAAATTTTAGAAAAACAATCATTATTTGAGGGAAATATCGAGAAAATAGTTAGAGGTAAAAATCGCCTTTTTTCCATCATTTTTCGTGGACTATAGCCCAGGATTTTAAAATTGACTTTTTTCTTGATTTTGAGTTTTATTAAAACTGAGTATGTGATCCTTACAGAGGCTTCAAACTGAGCGCAAATATAGTTAATTTTAGAAAAACAACCATTATTTGAGGGAAATATCGAGAAAAAAGTTAGAGGCAAAAATCGCCTTTTTCCATCATTTTTCGTGGACTATAGCCCAGGATTTTAAAATTGACTTTTTTCTTGATTTTGAGTTTTATTAAAACTGAGTATGTGATCCTTACAGAGGCTTCAAACTGAGCGCAAATATAGTAAATTTTAGAAAAACAACCATTATTTGAGGGAAATATCGAGAAAAAAGTTAGAGGCAAAAATCGCCTTTTTTCCATCATTTTTCGTGGACTATAGTCCAGGATTTTAAAATTCACTTTTTTCTTGATTTTGAGCTTTATTAAAACTGAGTATGTGATCCTTACAGAGGCTTCAAACTGAGCGCAAATATAGTAAATTTAAAAAAACAACCATTATTTGAGGGAAATATCGAGAAAAAAGTTAGAGGCAAAAATCGCCTTTTTTCCATCATTTTTCGTGGACTTATAGCCCAGGATTTTAAAATTGACTTTTTTCTTGATTTTGAGTTTTATTAAAACTGAGTATGTGATCCTTACAGAGGCTTCAAACTGAGCGCAAATATAGTAAATTTTAGAAAAACAAATATTATTTGAGGGAAATATCGAGAAAAAAGTTAGAGGCAAAAATCGCCTTTTTTCCATCATTTTTCGTGGACTATAGCCCAGGATTTTAAAATTGACTTTTTTCTTGATTTTGAGTTTTATTAAAACTGAGTATGTGATCCTTACAGAGGCTTCAAACTGAGCGCAAATATAGTAAATTTTAGAAAAACAACCATTATTTGAGGGAAATATCGAGAAAAAAGTTAGAGGCAAAAATCGCCTTTTTTCCATCATTTTTCGTGGACTATAGTCCAGGATTTTAAAATTCACTTTTTTCTTGATTTTGAGCTTTATTAAAACTGAGTATGTGATCCTTACAGAGGCTTCAAACTGAGCGCAAATATAGTAAATTTAAAAAAACAACCATTATTTGAGGGAAATATCGAGAAAAAAGTTAGAGGCAAAAATCGCCTTTTTTCCATCATTTTTCGTGGACTTATAGCCCAGGATTTTAAAATTGACTTTTTTCTTGATTTTGAGTTTTATTAAAACTGAGTATGTGATCCTTACAGAGGCTTCAAACTGAGCGCAAATATAGTAAATTTTAGAAAAACAAATATTATTTGAGGGAAATATCGAGAAAAAAGTTAGAGGCAAAAATCGCCTTTTTTCCATCATTTTTCGTGGACTATAGCCCAGGATTTTAAAATTGACTTTTTTCTTGATTTTGAGTTTTATTAAAACTGAGTATGTGATCCTTACAGAGGCTTCAAACTGAGCGCAAATATAGTAAATTTTAGAAAAACAAATATTATTTGAGGGAAATATCGAGAAAAAAGTTAGAGGCAAAAATCGCCTTTTTTCCATCATTTTTCGTGGACTATAGCCCAGGATTTTAAAATTGACTTTTTTCTTGATTTTGAGTTTTATTAAAACTGAGCATGCGATCCTTACAGAGGCTTCAAACTGAGCGCAAATATAGTAAATTTAAGAAAAACAACCATTTTTTGAGGGAAATATCGAGAAAAAAGTTAGAGGCAAAAATCGCCTTTTTTCCATCATTTTTCGTGGACTATAGCCCAGGATTTTTAAATTGACTTTTTTCTTGATTTTGAGTTTTATTAAAACTAAGTATGTGATCCTTACAGAGGCTTCAAACTGAGCGCAAATATAGTAAATTTTAGAAAAACAACTATTATTTGAGGGAAATATCGAGAAAAAAGTTAGAGGAAAAAATCGCCCTTTTTCCATCATTTTTCGTGGCCCAGGATTTTAAAATTGACTTTTTTCTTGATTTTGAGTTTTATTAAAACTGAGTATGCGATCCTTACAGAGGCTTCAAACTGAGCGCAAATATAGTAAATTTTAGAAAAACAACCATTATTTGAGGGAAATATCGAGAAAAAAGTTAGAGGCAAAAATCGCCTTTTTTCCATCATTTTTCGTGGACTATAGCCCAGGATTTTTAAATTGACTTTTTTCTTGATTTTGAGTTTTATTAAAACTAAGTATGTGATCCTTACAGAGGCTTCAAACTGAGCGCAAATATAGTAAATTTTAGAAAAACAACCATTATTTGAGGGAAATATCGAGAAAAAAGTTAGAGGCAAAAATCGCCTTTTTTCCATCATTTTTCGTGGACTATAGCCCAGGATTTTAAAATTCACTTTTTTCTTGATTTTGAGTTTTATTAAAACTGAGTATGTGATCCTTACAGAGGCTTCAAACTGAGCGCAAATATAGTAAATTTGAGAAAAACAACCATTATTTGAGGGAAATATCGAGAAAAAAGTTAGAGGCAAAAATCGCCTTTTTTCCATCATTTTTCGTGGACTATAGCCCAGGATTTTAAAATTGACTTTTTTCTTGATTTTGAGTTTTATTAAAACTGAGTATGTGATCCTTACAGAGGCTTCAAACTGAGCGCAAATGTAGTAAATTTTAGAAAAACAACCATTATTTGAGGGAAATATCGAGAAAAAAGTTAGAGGCAAAAATCGCCTTTTTTCCATCATTTTTCGTGGACTATAGCCCAGGATTTTAAAATTCACTTTTTTCTTGATTTTGAGTTTTTTTTAAAACTGAGTATGTGATCCTTACAGAGGCTTCAAACTGAGCGCAAATATAGTAAATTTTAGAAAAACAACCATTATTTGAGGGAAATATCGAGAAAAAAGTTAGATGCAAAAATCGCCTTTTTTCCATCATTTTTCGTGGACTATGCCCAGGATTTTAAAATTGACTTTTTTCTTGATTTTGAGTTTTTTTAAAACTGAGTATGTGATCCTTACAGAGGCTTCAAACTGAGGGCAAATATAGTAAATTTAAGAAAAACAACAATTATTTGAGGGAAATATCGAGAAAAAAGTTAGAGGCAAAAATCGAATTTTTTCCATCATTTTTCGTGGATTTTAAAATTGACTTTTTTCTTGATTTTGAGTTTTATTAAAACTGAGTATGTAATCCTTACAGAGGCTTCAAACTGAGCGCAAATATAGTAAATTTTAGAAAAACAACCATTATTTGAGGGAAATATCGAGAAAAAAGTTAGAGGCAAAAATCGCCTTTTTTCCATCAGTTTTCGTGGACTATAGTCCAGGATTTTAAAATTCACTTTTTTCTTGATTTTGAGTTTTTTTTAAAACTGAGTATGTGATCCTTACAGAGGCTTCAAACTGAGCGCAAATATAGTAAATTTTAGAAAAACAACCATTATTTGAGGGAAATATCGAGAAAAAAGTTAGAGGCAAAAATCGCCTTTTTTCCATCATTTTTCGTGGACTATAGCCCAGGATTTTAAAATTGACTTTTTTTCTTGATTTTGAGTTTTATTAAAACTGAGTATGTGATCCTTACAGAGGCTTCAAACTGAGCGCAAATATAGTAAATTTAAGAAAAACAACCATTATTTGAGGGAAATATCGAGAAAAAAGTTAGAGGCAAAAATCGCCTTTTTTCCATCATTTTTCGTGGACTTATAGCCCAGGATTTTAAAATTGACTTTTTTTCTTGATTTTGAGTTTTATTAAAACTGAGTATGTGATCCTTACAGAGGCTTCAAACTGAGCGCAAATATAGTAAATTTTAGAAAAACAACCATTATTTGAGGGAAATATCGAGAAAAAAGTTAGAGGCAAAAATCGCCTTTTTTCCACCATTTTTCGTGGACTATAGCCCAGGATTTTAAAATTCACTTTTTTCTTGATTTTGAGTTTTATTAAAACTGAGTATGTGATCCTTACAGAGGCTTCAAACTGAGCGCAAATATAGTAAATATTAGAAAAACAACCATTATTTGAGGGAAATATCGAGAAAAAAGTTAGAGGCAAAAATCGCCTTTTTTCCATCATTTTTCGTGGACTTATAGCCCAGGATTTTAAAATTGACTTTTTTTCTTGATTTTGAGTTTTATTAAAACTGAGTATGTGATCCTTACAAAGGCTTCAAACTGAGCGCAAATATAGTAAATTTAAGAAAAACAACCATTATTTGAGGGAAATATCGAGAAAAAAGTTAGAGGCAAAAATCGCCTTTTTTCCATAATTTTTCGTGGACTTTAGCCCAGGATTTTAAAATTCACTTTTTTCTTGATTTTGAGTTTTAGTAAAACTGAGTATGTGATCCTTACAGATGCTTCAAACTGAGCGCAAATATAGTAAATTTTAGAAAAACAACCATTATTTGAGGGAAATATCGAGAAAAAAGTTAGAGGCAAAAATCGCCTTTTTTCCATCATTTTTCGTGGACTATAGCCCAGGATTTTAAAATTCACTTTTTTCTTGATTTTGAGTTTTATTAAAACTGAGTATGTGATTCTTACAGAGGCTTCAAACTGAGCGCAAATATAGTAAATTTAAGAAAAACAACCATTATTTGAGGGAAATATCGAGAAAAAAGTTAGAGGCAAAAATCGCCTTTTTTCCATCATTTTTCGTGGACTATAGCCCAGGATTTTAAAATTCACTTTTTTCTTGATTTTGAGTTTTTTTAAAACTGAGTATGTGATCCTTACAGAGGCTTCAAACTGAGCGCAAATATAGTGAATTTGAGAAAAACAACCTTTATTTGAGGGAAATATCGAGAAAAAAGTTAGAGGCAAAAATCGACTTTTTTTCATCATTTTTCGTGGACTATAGCCCAGGATTTTAAAATGCACTTTTTTCGCGATCTTATGTTTCATAAAAACTGAGTATGTGATCCTCACAGAGGCTTCAAACTGTGAAGCTGGAGGAAAGCCTGCGAATGTCAAACGAGCTTTGGAATGCGTAGCAAGCAGATTTACATTGTTCAAAAACATTTGACAAAAGACAAAAAGTTTACATTTTTTGCCTTAATATTTGTCACTAGGAAAACTTTACATTTGGTTGGCTTTAAGTGACCGAAAAATTGATGGTGTCTTTGCAGCTCAACTCGAACGAACCAAATTGTCTTCAATAAGCTTAGAGAGATTCGAAGAAGCACACTTTCATACGCCATGATGAAAGAATTCCCCAATGTCTTTTGTTGTCATTCTCCTCGGGTATCTTTTCACTAAAATCGTGTTTAAAATTTCATTCAGAAACTCTTATTGCCCATTTTAAAAGCCAATTAGATATCATAACAAAAGATTTCAAAGTAATTTGACTTGTGTCACGTCTGTGCTAAAAAAAAAATAGCTTAATATCATCAGTAAAACCACCACGTGCAACAGCTTCATTTTTTGGCTTATAACTGCGCCTACTTCTTTGCAACTCTCGCCAAATATTACTGGCCAAGTTAACACACACCAGAGGAATACAAATTGTGTAGATTGATAATTGTTATAACACATTAATGAACATCCACCCCTCTCATCCGGCGTTCTAGTTGCTTTTGAGATCGTTTTCGCTCTGCGGTTAAAGCCGCCGCAGGTTGTTTGTTTATTTAGGTTTTTATTTTTTTGTTTTGTTTTTTTTTTTTGTCGCTGTCATTAGAGGCACTTCCGATAGTTGTGAAACAAAACAGGTTACCAAGTTTCGTTTTGCAAAAACGAGAGAACACACAACACGTATCTCACATCTAGGTGGGTTGGCATCGGGTCTACCTACATAAATGGGCAGAATAACACAACACGTAGAGAAGCGCGATCGACGATGACAACCGACGTATGAAACTACGACTTGATGTGTGGGCTGCATTTATCATGAGGTGTGTTTATAGTTGTATCTAGGAGTGTAGTGTAGTCAACCTACTCGATATCGTCATAATGCTGAGTTGATTGGAGGGAAACAAGTGTTCCATTTGAATGTATGACGTATTTACGGGAGATAAAGTAGCTTTGCGGTTTTAAAGGTTAGACGAGGTGTTCGCTTCGAGAAGTTTCGATTTCATTTTGTGTTTTTCAGATGTGTATGTGCGGGTGTTATGAGGTCTGCGGTTGAATTTTGAGAATTGAAATGAATGACTTGGCGCCAGTTTTTTGATATATGATTGACAATAGTTTGAATATGATTAAAAAAAATACAGATGATTATGGATCAGCAGATTGATGCGGTGCGTGAGAGAATTTGCATGCAACAAAGCTGCTTAAGTGAAGATTCAATGATTTCTTGCTATAAGCTGTGAAAAAGTTTTGTTGGGAAAAGAAACAGCTGAAGTTTAAGATGCAGCGGCAATTTTTTGTCATTTAATATCGCAGTATTGTCGCCAGTAGTTTTCCTCAAAACTTCTTAATTTTAGCACGATTTTTTTTTGGCAATTTTAAGTGAAGTTTATTAGTTCTTCAAAATTCATTGATGATGCAGAAGGGTCTTTTAATAGGAAGTTCGGACTTCCGAACTTTGACCACGTAGGACTTTTTACTGTGGAGTCTTCTGTCGAAGTCGAAGGTGTGTGGGAATAATTCACAAACTAGAGCGGTCTTCAAATCCCACAAAATCCATTCCAACGGTCAAATTCAGCCTGATTTATGCTCCAGAATCATGGAAAATTTAACATTTGAATTTCATTTGAAAGATGTTATATTCTATACATAACGGCATCGATACGCATTTCAACGAAATAAAAAATGTCGATGATAGGAAGCGCTTAGCGAATGATCCTTTATAATAAACATATACTATACATTTTTTTATTAGAAACAAAATTGATATTTGGAGAAGACGTTGCTGAAGGAATTTTTTTTTTACAAAGAATAGGAAAAAATTCGGACAAATCAAACGAAGAATCTTCTTGCTAAGTAGCTTTTCGAACATGATCTTGGAATAACAAACTGCTCCATAGCACAGCGGCTTGGAACTTATGGCAGATGAATGGGTAGGACAAAATAAACAGAGCTAGAGAATTACATATCTTGCAATAGAGCCAGCCAGCCATAGAACTGGCTACAGAGCCGGTCAGTGACAGAAATGTATAACAGCGGTCCTGATTTTTAAGTCGTGTCCAGTATGACCACAACGGAATAAAATATTCCACTTATGGAATATATTATAAAATTTGGGCTGCAGAGAATATTTTTTTTACTTAAAATATTCGTATAGAAAATTGGAATATTTTCTTTTTCAAAAAAGAATATTAAGATAAAAATATTTTAATACTTCTAAATTGCAAAATTCATGATTTACAATTACGAAAAAACATACCTGTTTTCGAAGAAGTAACTAGAGTAAACTTTTTATTTAAAAGTAGCAAGTCCGATGTTTTAAAATTTTTGACTGATTAAAGTTTTTTGATGAAATTCGTAAAGAAAATAATTATAATTCGAAATATATAAATTTTGAGTTGTTAAAACCAATAGATCAACGTCTTTCAAGAAACATAAATGTTTAAAGCAAAATGAAATCCTTTTCCTGTTTTTAGCGAGTATGAGCATGAGAATAAATTTGTCCAAATTCACAAAATATCCTGTGATAATTATGTTATCCCCAACGAATTAATTTTTGACTATGTAAATGTTATATTTTAAACAAGAAGAGATGAAGAGAGAGAAAATGAAGAAGTGGATTTTTGATCTTCAAAACTTAAAAAATATAAAAATGAACTTTTGAATATGTTATTATTTGTTATTCATTTGTTATGTTATTATTATCCAAGCAAGTTCCCATTATTTTCATCCATGTATTTTTTTTTTTTAAGGGCTAGCCAGTTGAAAGCCATAGTTGCTAGTTGTTAAGTAATAACATTGTACATTTATGTTTAGTTTAATAAATAATAATAATTTAATGGTTTTGATAGTAAAACACAATACTAACTTGGACAAATTTTTAAATGCTGGAAGATGAAAAGCATTTTTGGAATAGGAGGCTTCAGTCCAAAATTGTTTGGTGCACTTTAATTTTAAATTCTTCAGTTCATGAATAACTTTAAAAATGTTCTCAGGTTCATTCGTGTGAACCAATTGCACAATTTCATGTTGCGTATTTGAAAAACAAAAATATTTTCAACCAAAAAGCAATTCCTTTTGTTTAAAACGTTCATGATTTTTGGCAGACGTGGATCCATTTGCCTCAATAGCTCAGTAACGAAATCTTTGCATATGTTTCTAAATTCACATGTTTTTGAGAATGTAAAATAATATGTAGGTAAGGCGTTTCCAAAGTACGAAATGTAATATCACAAATGTTTTTTGTGAATTTTATGATTTAGAAGCTTCTTAACTACAACATTTTTAACATTTAAACCTACCTTGTTTGGGATCTTAAAGCTTACGTAAATCTTAACTTTTAACTTTTGAAGAATTTTTATTGTTACAATTTTTTACATCTTATCCTTTATTAAATATTTTTCGTGTGTATAAGATGGAATTAAAAAATATTGAAATTAAAAATATCCAACTGTGGAATATTTTTGAGAGAAGCTTATTGTCAAACTGGTCGTGCCTAACAAGACTATGCATACGTTTTTTATTTCTTCACTCTTTTCCCAGAAATCTGGTGACCCATTTCAATGCGCGAGGTTCATTTATAACAAAAAAAAAAGAAAAAGAATCTGAACTGGAACCCACAAACAAACTATAATCAGCTGTTTAAATGAAACGTTACCAAAAAGTACACAGAGCTCAAATTTCTATCTTCTTGAAGTTTTCCAATAAATGTGATCGCTTATTTACAAAAACAAAATCCATCTTATGAGGAACTTCAAATGTTCGAAACAGCAAATGCACTCGTTTGATTGAAGGTTTCACACATTTTAACAACGCGCAACAAGAAGAGTACATTTGTATAATTAACGACAACAGTCAATCGTCGCCATAAATATTTCTAATGACGCTTAGTAAAGCGTCCAAAAATACCTAAATTATTTCATCTTTGTCTCTAGACAAACGATCGCTTTGTTTATTCAGTTCTAGAGAGACGAATGGAAACAAACAAATAAGAGCCAGAGTTACGTCACATAATATCTCTATATTGGATATTGGTTTCGTTGGACGTGGGTGTTTGACTCCACGACACTTGTGAAAGAACAATGACTGCGGTTAAACAAGTTCGACTTGAATTACTGAGGTTCTGCTCCATTGACTAGCAGTTACAGGAGCTCGATTAAGATCACACCTAACCAGTTGCGCTGTGATCCGAAACGAATGGATTAATATGAATTAAAATGGCATCAATGTATCGCTTGGAGAATGATTTCAAATTACTAATCAACACCCATTTGGAGCGGTAATAATTTGAAATCGGAAAGTGGAGAACTGACAGTGACATCCGATTCGAGGGATGCAAACAGAATAATCAATTGGATTTCAAATGAAACGCGAGTATCGGTCAGTACCTTCGGACGATTTCCGATTGCTATGATGACTAATCCATGCGCGAGTATCTGTGTGCTTTGCGAGTCGAGTGAAGTACGAGTATCTGTGATGTTTTCAGCGGTCACAAATATGGCAAAACGTGTACTGTTGGCCAAGAAGGTATTCACATACGTGCGCTGCTCTGTGAGCTATTTCGTCGCACAGTCCAATAAGTGTGCGAGTATTTTGTACGTTTTTTTTTGTTTTACAGCGCAGTTATGGTTTTATGGGGTTATTGCTGCGTACTATGGACTGTGAGAATAAAATGTGGTCATTGGGACAGATTTATGGGTAGATTAGCGTAGTCGCCTTGACTATGAACCTGGCAGTAGGACACGACCTTACCGCTTTGTTGTTTCTTTTTAATTTCTGAAAAAAAACACATAATGATGATGTTTTTTTTTTATTGTGAAATTGTTTTTTGGTCGAACTGGAGTCTTGAAATAATTCTGCATGCGAAGAAACTTAAAGTAGATAGAAAGTAGGTCTAGTTTATTGGACAGGCCTAAAATAAACGATTCGCTTCATGCCGTCAATGCTTTAGAGTCGGCTGACTCAAGTTGAGTTCGATGTTGGGCTTGAAGCCTTAAAGAACCCTTTTGTTTTTGGGCCAGGACCACACTTCGAAGTTTTCAATGTGGACATGTGTGCATTTTGATTAAAGGGCATCCTTCAATTTATACATTTTTTTCATAGCGAGTCTAACAAGTAAGCGGCGGCTTATTCAAAACTGACCTGACAAATTGTGTGAAATTTTCGCAACATCATTGTTTAAATTTTCACCTTATTCGCTGTCTTCTTCTTCAACTTCATCAATATTTTGCTGGATTTGTAAAGCAAAATGAATGAAGTCTTCATCCGCAAAGTTTGGATCAAAGATTTAAGTTGGGTCATGAATTCTATTCAAGTCAAAAGGTGAAGAATCAATTTGCTGCCGCAACTGCACAAGTGGTATAAGGTCTTCATTATCCCATTGGGAAGCCAGTTCTGGCCATAATATTGACCAACTCTTTAAAATATTATTTCTCCACTACCTTTTGCCGCTGAATCCAAATAACAAAACAGCATCTAGTGAATTGAATTTTTTTAAACTCCAGTAGAGTGAGTTAACTGCTGCTGCATTCTAAATGCTACCTTTATATACTTGACTATGTATTGATCCATCGGCTGCAATATTGCTGCACAATTAGGCTATTAAAATAAGACCTCGAAGTGAGGATCAAAGTTAACTTCGTCGTCATTAAGATGAGAGAAGTCCTTTCAATGACTTGTTTGAGTCTGTCAAAAACTTTTTCATTAGATTATTATTCTTGAACCAATCGTAAAAAATCCTTGTCGACACCCAGCCTTTTTTAGTAAATTTATATGCTACTGGAAGAATAAAGGTTCCTGAAGGTCCTCGGATTAGCTGATTTTCCGATTACTAAGTGTGGTAGCTAATGACTTCTTGCGGCGTAAGAACATGGAATAGAGTTATGTGAACTTTGGATATTTTTCTGGTGGGAGCAGATTTTTTATTCGCATGTACCCATGTCGTTCCCGGAAAAAACCCTCCAAAAGGCGACTGATTCATCAGCATTAGAATCCTGTTCTTCATATGAGTTTATTTCTGGAATCACATTTAAAAATTTAGCTTGAAAAGGCTTAACGGCAGCAACGTCGAGAGATACTTTTCCGCCACAAATCTGAAGACATCGAATTCCATGTCGCAATTTATGATAAATCCTTCCAACCAATCAGAACTCGCTGCAAAATCATCTCCTGTCAACTTTTTGAAAAAGAATTTCACTTTGGTTTGAATCATCGGGACATGATGAATCCTTTGTTGGATATACTATGTCATCAAAACTTCTTCTATTGCTGGATGATCACCTTGTCTGATCATCTTTCTCTCTCCTGCAGCCAAGTGTAAATTGTCATTGAAAAGTGGGTTCACATTCTTAGAAATTAGATTTTTAGCTTACCTGGTCCTTGAAATGTGTCTGATACAAATTTCCGAATATTGTTCTTATATGCTTTTATTGTTGATTTCAGACTTTGAAAATTTCAGCTTTAATGTCCAATTTTACTTTCAGTGTGAATGTTACATGCTTCCTCTGATCCAGAGGCTGAGGCGTGAAAATGTCACGCACAGTAAGAGGTTCTTTCACATTTATTACATTAATATTGTTGTATGGATTGTTATGTAAAAATAAATAAAGTCTACAAAACGATGGTCTAATAAGGATATATGTACGCAAATAAATTGTGTGCATATTTCTTACATAAAGAATGTTTATACACCTCGATTTAAATATTTCAAAGACCAATTTACCTGTACATAATAAACCAAGATTATGAAGCATTTTATTTGGAAAAGGATTGATATCATGGCACGAATGTCACCATCTGTCTATTCTACCCGTATTTTGATTAACTTTTTTGGTTATTGTGACTACAAAAGTTACGCATGTGGTGACTTTTTTGTGGGCAATGATGTGTACTATGCAGATGAAGTTCTTTATTCAGTGTCTTTTATTTTAAGGACTTTAAAAGGCAAATTTTCAAAACCTTGGGTTACAATTATCGTCAATTATCGAACTTTAATGAATCACTTTGTCCACTGGCGAAAACCGTACGACTTCTTTCCTGGAAAATCGGCAATAAATAGAACAACAAATTTCAGGTTGATGCTCCCCACTAACTGATAGTGTTTCAAAGAAGCACTTGAGACTACACAGTACAGTTCGAAAGATGTGCGATAAAACCGTATCAGTTTTCCTGCGATGCAAAATTTCTCGTTGGAAAGTTAAAAATGAACCCATTAATTAAATCCTGCATAAAGTAGGGCTTACTTTTGCAGATAAGCTTTAATAATATTAAAATATAAATAATCTATGTTGCAAACATCCCCTTTTTAAAAATCATCAGCCTTTAAGACATGGAATGAAGCGGACACTGAAACCGGTGGAACATACTATAAACTTAAAAAAAAGAGATGGGCGTCAAATAGCTTCAACGGTCGATAGATGGACGACTAAAACAGGAATTAAATAAACGATTGCTTATAAACAACTATTCGAAAGTCTCCTCGACGGACAAGTGGAAAAAAGTTTGCGTTAAATGGTTTGCGGAAGAAAAGATATGCTTTCTAGCCACTTATGTATGTGATGAAAAGGAGTATAAATGTAAAAGAACACAACTTAAGATCGGCATAATTCACCCTGAATTCAACACGGTGCAAGATAATCGTCTTGAACACTTTTTGACTTTGCCGAAGATATATGGAAACGAAGAGAAACCAAGCAGCCCCATCACGGGAGACCAGCTTAATAAGCTGTTTCGGAAGGAACTTGACTGAGGAAAGGTGTCCAACTTCAAAAAACTTTGGGAGATCTTTCTAGTAAGAACATTGGATTCTATGAAGAAAGTTATCAGTGGAATGCCTTAATTGACGGAAAAATGGTGTACCTATGATAGGTTTTTTGATGCAAAATAAGTCTTACTCTTTTTTACTAAGGTTCACTTAGTTTATTACTCATTTAACAGGGCAAACAAAAAGAACAAAAAAGCGGCCGATTGCAAGGTGAACATGCACACGAAGGGTTCCGTACCACCGTATAATATACCAGCTTTGTTTTAAATTGAGTTATATTAAACAAACATGTTTTTTAATCGACCTCTCCTTATTTTTCAATTAATATTCTTCTAATTATTTGTTGTTACAGCATCTTTTATTTATTCAAATTCTGTGTTGACCTTTTTTGGAAGATATAGTCTAGTGACAGACGAACGGACGGACGGACACCGGAGCCTTAGTAACAAAGCTCCGTTGGCAACATTTGGTAACGGAACCCTTAAACAGATAAACACTTTCAAATGAATTTCTCTGACTGTCGCAAAACTTATGGATGTCAGTGTACAATCTTCTGCTCGAATCTGTGTCAATGTCAAACGAAAATATGGGATACCAAAAAACTGCTGCGCCATCAGATCAAAATTTAATTTTTCCAAAAAACCTGGCACACATTTTCTTCGCCGTCTTCGTTTCCTTTCGCTCAAAATTCACAATCGAGCACCTACAAATGTGTTTTCAGTTTCTTTTTAGCGAAAAAGTCAAGTGTAACCACTTTTTCAAGAAACAGAAATGAAAAAATGAGCAAACTGCACTTCCACAGCTCGTATACTCTTAAAGCAACGACTCAGACCGGTGAGGAGGACAGATGCTGTGCAAAGAGTATCTGGCGTCGTCGCCGCTATAATTACATCTATAAATATACATTCATATATTTTTTGTGAATTTTTTGTTGATCTTTTTCTTTTTCTAAAGCGACTTGGCAGTTGTGCCAAAAGATTTGTCGCGTCGCTATTCTAACGAATTAATCAAACTGTTTTGAAGTACGAGTCTAACAAGCTTGAAATATGCAAAAAAAAAAATGGCAGAGGCAATTGATTTACCGATGACAAAGATGAACAACCATCTGTGGGCTTTTGAGAAAATGTATCGCATGATTCAAAGATTTACAAATGACGTCGTTACATGCCAAAATTGTTTAACTGCAAAATGAATGCATCTGAGAGAAAAAACGAGTGCGACGAGTTCAGATTGAAAATGAACGTCGTGTGTGGCGCCATGTAACTCGATCGGTTGTATGCTCGTGTCGCACGGGTTGTTAAATGTAACACGCTTCTCGATCATTCCAGAAACAACAGATGACCGGTGGCAATGAGCGATCTGCGAGGTGATCTCGCCATTACTCATGCATTACAGATTCGGGTTGTAGGTATTGTTGTGATGCGAGGTTTGCTTCATTATTTTTGACCAAAAATGGATGCGTCGAGAAAGCTCGACTGCTTCCGAAACGCCTACATGAGTATGGCATGTAGCTTAGTCTGATGTTTACTGGTAATGGAATTTTGTTTTCTCAAAAGTAAATTCGATGAATCAACACGTAAACAGATTGTCAAGATGAGAGTCCTACGCATCGAGCAAATCAATCACCAGTGAATAATGAGTCTTAATTTGTTCGAGTGACAAAAATTAATTTTTATGGAAAGGAGAACCACACAATTTGGAGACGATTCAGAAAATTCAAATAAAAGAAATTTATACTAATAGAAAATTATGATGGCGAAAATTTGCTGAAAAAGTATTAAAAATCATTGGCATGCACACCAAGAAGCTAAAAATTTTGAATTGTGCTTATTTAGAAATTAAAACGTTTCTAGAAAATGTTTACAATAACTTTTGAGCTAAAATCGGGCTGCGCGAAATGTGGTGAAATTTTTATTTGAATCTCTTTAATGGCGCTAACTATCTGCCAAATGTCTCGGTTCTGCCTACAAAAAGACATGCAGATTTTCATCACGTTTTTTCGTAATTTCTGGTGAATTTCGCAGACAACAGTTCACATAATATATTTTCTTGTAGTTCATGCATCGTTGGGAGCAAAGCAGTCACACGATATTGTAGCTGTATGTCTCCATTTTGAAAAAAATAGGAAACGTACAGTAATTCTGCTCCACAAAAATCATTTTTTTAACAGCTGTGCTGGTAATGGCGCTGAAAATACATGCCGTCCAGTATATGGAATCAATGTCTTTTGGTGATACAATCTATTCATTGAAATGTTCGCACCAGTCTTTTAATATGCCTTAAAAACTACACTAAACCATCACCCGTTGTGGATGAAAAGGTTCGTCCACTTAATCTAGTGTTTTCAATGCCAGGACAGTCCGCCTCATAACTGGGAATAGTTTTGTTTGTAAGAAATCACGAATGAAATTCTATTCTCGAGTCCTACAGTGAATCTTGCATTGTTATCGCTGGAATGGTCCACCAGCTTGAGTCGTTTTGTCACGATGGAATTCCAAACTTGCATTTGGAATGGTTTGGCTGTGAATGCATGACACTGACAGCAGACTTATAATGCAACCTTCCAAAATACATAAAAATAAACTTACAGATATATCAATCAAATCTGAATAAAATACTGCGAATTGAGCGAATGTAAATAAATCCAGGTCAAATCGTCCGTACTGTTGGGGTTTCCACTCATAAAGTAAACTACTACACAGTCTTTCGCTTAATCCCACTTCTTGCTCTGAGCAACACGTTTTTTAAGGATCGTAATAAATAATCCCTTAAAAGTGAGCAAATTATAAAATTTGTTTACACAATATTAGCTCATAGGCCAAAATCGTTGTGCAAAAGCGTTGCGAGGTGGTTGTGCGTTTCAAAAGGGATCCAACTGGGCTTCCACCCAAACTCTTAGCTAAGGCGATGATATTGGAGTCTTCACATAATCAACTTGTCCGAGATTTTTTATTTTTTCGATTAAATTGACAATAAGTGTCCTAGAAAGCGTTTTCGAATGATTAAACCTCTTCCTAGATGACTTTATACTAATCTGGAGCATGCCTTTCTTTTTTCTCTACGGCTAAACTTCCTGAATTCACAATTTCTTGCCCAAGATATGCATAGTCTCTCGAAAGCCCGAATCTTTTCTATTAAGCTTTGTTCCACGTTGAACTACATGGGACATGGAAAATCGCCTTTATTCTGGCCTTAACTCGGCTATTAAGAAAAATTTACAATGAGCACCTCCTATGTGTTTGTTGAAATAAATATGTGGATCAAGTCCAGAAGGCAAGCATCCATCGACTACAATAGCTAGGCCGCCTTAAGTCAATGAAGAGCAGTGCTCCAGTAGTGAGTGTTTTCGATTTTCAGCCATCAGGTTCACAAAAGTACTTAACGCGCTGTTTGGGCATATACGATTTTCTTAAGGTTTCATTCTTCAAACGGAAAAACGGAACCATTATAAGATCACTTTGATGTCGTCGGTCTGTTACCACCCTTTAAGTTATGACTTCGGTTCCTTAAAGCTAAAAAAAATCAAGCTTCTAAACAGAGTCAAAATATAAAGATGTTTTTGCCGTATTTTTTGACACTCGAAAGGGAATCAAAGCCTAAAGGGGTACTAAGAAAAAATAAAAGCTTGAAAAACATTTGAGACTTAATTTTCATCCTAGACGAACTATTTATACACCTACAAGTTTGAACTTAACCTTCCATGCGCGAGTCCGACTCGTACTTGGCCGGTTTTTTTCATATTCAACGGCTGATTTAGACTAGCGTACGTTTGTCGGTGATTAGATTTTTGGCCAAACATTCAACACTATAAGACGAGCAATCATATATCATTGAAAAGGGTTCCGTACCGCCGTACGATATGCAAAATTAAATTTTTTTTCAATTCCTAATTTCTGATAACCTAATTTATGGAGTTAAGTTTATGTGCAAATTTTTTTTTTTGTTTTGTTTACTTTTAGTTGTTGAAGCGGTAATAGTAATACACATTCATTGAAAATCGCAAAAGTCTTCCTATAACATGGATGGACGGACAAGACGGAGCTTTAGTAATAGGGTTCAGATGGCATTGTTTTCGTACGGGACCCTAAATATGATTGCTTTATGTGTCAACACGGACCGGAAAAAATGACAATGACTTAAAACAATTTGATAGTTTCTTATCAACCGTAAAGTTGGGTGCCCAATCAAGAGTTGTATTTACTTAAATGTTAAGTTTCCGCTTCCAATGGACTCGTTAATAAAAAGTACGCATCCAATCGTTCGAGTGTTTACACCATGAGTCCTTCTTGTCAATTGCCTGCAAATTCTGTCATCAGCTCAATATCACCATATAATTTTATTTGCATTAAATCTAGACCTATGTGACAAGTTTAATTAAAATTGGAGAAAAGCGAACTTTAGAAAAATGATTCAAAATGGCTTCAAATCAAAATGAGGCCATTTTCAAAATACAGAAATTTCAATTTAAAAAAAGAATCATTTTAATCAGCCGACAACGCGCAGCATATATAGTACACAAATAAAAGCACTCAAAATGAGAACTTCACTATTGTAAACTTTTGTTAAGCACTTTAACGTTGATAGACATCAAACTTGCATAGACCACCCCATTGTTCATCTGGCTTACACTAAACGTTTGTTCGTTAGCAATTGCATTACATGGCTGGCAAGGAGATATTTTTTTTTATGGCAATCTCTCCATTGACGCGTGCAAAAGTACACATCAGCGGCGACTTTGTTTTACGGCTCAATAGCGCGCTGGTTATTTCATGCGATTGATAAATCGATTGTGTTCCTTCCCCATGCAAGGTAATCAATCGCTGTGTTGTATGGCTTAAGGCAGCCAATTGCAATAAATCGGATTCAATTGAGTCCCATTTCACAACTGACTGAGTTTCCGATGGTTTTATTTTATGGTTTCCATTGAACGAAACGACACAGGACACACCCCCGCTTTCAACGGGCTGGCGCCGGCCATTCAAACGCCATTCCGATACGATGAAAAATACTTAAACGTATCTGCAACAATTAAAATTCATTAAATCACCACGAGGCGTCGCTATAGTAACTCAACTCGCTCTAACTGCATCGCATTTCGTATAAATCGTTATTTCCGAGTAAATTGCACCACCAGCACCATTTCAGCAAATAGCATTTTTACGATTGTACAGCTCACACATCCTGTTGTCTTTTTAACCGTCCACCAAATGTGGCCTTGAGTTATCGGCCACTAAAAAATTAAATAGACACCCGGTAACCAGCATGACCCACTTGCAATTGAGTGCTGTCCATAAAACGCTATCCCGGGCCGGGCCGGGCGTTAAACAATGAATTTTGGGTCTGCGCCTCAGCGCTCAATTTTGATACGAATTCGAGTATCTGTACTCGTATCTACTCATACATATTTCTTGGCAGTAAAAATGGGCAAAAAATCGTTTATAATGGCGTGTGCCACCGCATAACGAATACGAGATACGACGAATGTATCTTGATGGGGGTATTTGATTATTTGCTACCATTGCCGCCACCGTTTGTGCATTGCACGGAGCGATGTATATCGCGGAGAATCATAAAACAGCGCAGCTAACGAGAATCCTTGAAAATCAGAGTGGCCAATTGTAAATTTAAACCAAACTGTCAACGAAAATAGAGTAAAACGGCACTCGGGAAACGACAGACGACATAACACAGCGAAATTTTGTATCTATTGGTTTGGTGGAATTTCGTTTCTTTCATGGGAAATTCCAGATGGATAAGTACAAGTTGGACTTTATAGTATAAGGAGTTAAATGTCAAAATCGGACAGATGAAAATAATATACAAATGATTTTCTAACTTGCCATCTTGCTACTAACATCTTTCAAGTCGTGCTACTACAACTAAATTTCTTTAGCTCAAGTAGCTCAGAAAAACTTTGAGGAGATGCAGCTCTTTATACAGTCATTAAAACCGAATATTTCTTGTTACTTCAATTCAAACGGTTTTGTTCTATTAAGCGTGAAAATATATATAAACATTTTTTGGTAAACAAACTACGGGGCTCGGTTATAAGGAATGAAGTTCAATTCGATCAATTAATAAGGTCCCAAGTTCGTATCCTAAAAAATCTAGTTTTCCAAACTTGTTTAGTCACAAACGTGGGTGGCCTGACTGACAGCAGGGCGATGAACAAATCTTCCAAAGACACATATTTCTCGTATATTAACTGATGAAAATAGAACACTGCAAATAATGCGAATGCAAATAAGGTGATATATTATTTACCATCATAATTCAGACACCAACCATATATCAATTGAAACCAGACTACATTTGAGTTTCAAACCGCTCAACAATTCTGCATCACTTTATTGCGAAGAATATTAGAATGATCTGCTTTTACCAGAATTTCGGAAAGCCAGTTTGACTCACGATCCAGACACACTGTCAACGAGTGTTATGGAACTGCTCCGGTTGGCTACCTGTCCTATTTTCCTCTTCCCTAAATTGTGCTCATGGCATTGATATTTAATTGACCCCCAAAAAAGTAAGTCCAACTGCGATGTTGTCAAATCACATCTTCATGGGGTCCAATCAACATTACGAAAAAAAGAAGTTATATTCTTATCATACTGATTTTGTGGTAGGCGGCCCAATCGTGGTGAAACCATAGCTCGCTTAGTTCATTGCATTTGAAAAGGAAGAGAATTCAGCTCTATAGTTCCGTCCCTATAAAATTTGATTTGAAATCAATCAAGGCTTGCGGCTTTGCCATCCTTATTCTATACTTATCTGTCGGTCCAACATGTCATTGTGGGAGGCACACATCGCATAGTGCATATTATTCCTACTCTTTAGTCGGGGAGTAGCATTTGGAAGTATGTTCTCAGAATTTCTCGACGCAACTCCTTATTCAAAAGATACTTTCTCCTACTTATTCTGTTTAGTTATGTTAAACAGATTGCAGTTTTTGTCCTCAATAATATACTATACTTTCGTCCTTTAAGTATTTATTTTTTTAACTTATCATGCCTCTCTTTCTAGTCAAAATAAATTAACTTAGTTTTTTTTTGGAATTTTTAATATTAAATGTGTTTACTGATATTTTATTTTTTTTCTCTTCTCTTTTCAGGTAAGTGTCATTTTGAAAACCTATCTCATAGTTTAAATGAACATAGTTACTAAAAGTGAGTAGATAAAAATCATTTAATAGACGCTAAAACCTTAGCGATATTTCTCTATTTTCTGACAGCCGGTTATTGAGATCTCCGAAAAAGATATTTATGTTTTACCCGAAGGAGAACGAATTTGAAAATCTAGATTGACAAATACTTTACTTTACTTATTTCGAAACTCCTATAAAATTTTAACAATTTTACTTTTCTTTTAAGAGCTACCGCGCCGATCTATTATATTAACGTAATGCATTTGTTATGAAATATTGTTTGTTCGAAAGTCGAAATATTAGAAAAAAAAATCAAAATGAAATCTTGATAAGATTTGTGAAACTTTTTCATAGAAGGCGGCAAGAATTTTAATTTCAAGCGCATCAATTGATTTAATTTAACGCTTTCTTTTTGAAAACGATCACAGTCCATATATTTACCTTCCAGTTTCGAAATCGAAAAATACGAATATTGATATTGACTGAAAGTGCAACCCTACATTCTCGAAAATAAAAAGAATTGGGTTCGAAAATAACGCCGTCTTACATAATTAAACTCTTCTCGAAATACGTTTTTGAATTTTCCTAACCTTGAACCCTGATAACGACTTTGCGTATTTTATGGGCACAGAAAATGCCCAAGAATTGAAAATTTAAATTCATTAAAAAAAACAAGATTTTTTTAACAATTCAAATATTTTTTAATTTTTTTTATATCATGACTATAAAAAGAATAGAGAGTTAATTTCATAAATTTTGAGTAAAAAAATTTTTAACTCAACAAAATATTAAAAGTATACAAATCTCGAAATTATTATGAGGAGGGTAAAATTGTTTTCGAGATTTTTACATTTTTGCAGTTTAGTGGAAAAAATAATAAATAAAACGTCTGGAATATGAATTTTGAAGTTCAACTTTTTGATTAAATTTTTTGTTTTCAATTCAACTTTTTTAATTTTACATTTCTTAAAGGTCTCTTACTCTTATTTCTATTCTAACAGTAACATTACAAGGCCAGAAAATCAAACGGCTCGCAATACTTACAACTAAAGGGATTTATAGTCAACTTCGCCGTTTAAATGGGCTTTAAGTCCTTTGAGTGGCTAAAGAGTTTACCAGCTTCAATATGGTTCATCTGTGAGGAGGTTACAGACTCTTTATTTCGTGAGAAAAAAATTTTTAAATTTTCTTTGGTAGCATTGCTCATAAGAAACCCTGTTTTCTTTCAAAACATTTTCAAGGGGAGAGTAGCCCTTTGAAAATGATATATCCTGCCCATTTCTTAGAACACATTGTTCACAATTTTATTCCGATTATAAAGGGCGGTCCAAAAAAAAGTCACTCATCGACGGATTATTTCGTTAAGAAAAAGCCACGATGTGTTTGAGCTTAAAGCTTGTCGACTTGTTTCATCAATACTAAGTTTAAGCTGAACAAGACCATTCGCAAACATTTTTGGCATCTTCAAGTCCGGTTATATATTTTGGGCCACCATGTTTGTTTAATGAAATTTCTTGCCCTCATTGTTGTGTTAAGTTTCTCAACAAATTTTAAATAAACTACTGCGAACCAAGCGAATGCAAAAAATTGGTATCAAATTCTGCGTCTTAATTCGGACTCTTAATGGACCAATTGAACGCAAAATTCATCTAAGTTTCAAACCACTTCAAATCTTTCAAATGCATTCTAAGGGTAGTCAAAATCCCTTCAGTGCCAGGAAATCAATAGACAATCTGAGGGTGGAAAAAATCGGAGGGTGGTTATTCTTTATTTTCTGCGCATTTGTGTAATCGGCGAATTCCTTTTTCTCGAAACATTCAATCTTAAACTCTTAGAGCAAAGGTTGGCATGATGGCAATGACTTTCCCTGTAATCCGCAGAGGCTACCTACGAGGAGGGTGGGTTTTCCCATAAACCCGGATATAATTGTTTGATGAAAAATCACATGGTTCGTTCTATATACCCTACGCTTCTGTTTCGGTGGATGGCTTTATGTCGGGCATGCCCTTCTCGTCGGGATATCCTAATCCCCCCAAAAAAAACGATTTAAACTCACATGTTAGAATTTTCCTCTCCAAACACGTTCAACAAACATCAAAAACCTTGAGATAACAAAAGACGAAGAAAACACATTTTCCAAGGACAAGTCAATTTCTGAAACATTTAAGGCAACACAAAACAACAAAATCATGTCCACGTCGCTCAAGATAAATCGATTTCATCATTTATGTCATTACATCATCTGAGAAGTAAAACTTCTCTTGTTCCGGCCAATATTTCTGGCAAAAGGCCAAAACAACGTCGCACTCGGCTTCGGGGCCGAAAAAATATATTTCGTTTGTTTGTCTACAATTTCAAAAACACAAAACAAAAAGTGTTCCAACGTTTTCCTTAGGACACAAATATCGCCCGGTTTTCATTGCACTAAACAAATAAACAATTGCAAACAGGAAGTCGAGTTCCCAACGGTTGTGTACCGTACCGCTCATGTCCTGCTTTGGTTGTCTCTTGGGAAATATTTTATGTCGTTTTTTAAAAGGTCGTCGAATTTTTAAAACAACGATAAATTGGAATTCAAAAAAACAGAAGACAAGAAATCGGTTTGGCCGCACAGTATGTGCGCTGTCTGAAAAAATAATCAAATTTCAGTTCGCTGATGGCATCGAAAGTGAGTTTCTTGCTAATGATGGCGTCTCAACTGACACGCGGATGTATGCCTGCATTACAACGTCGATGTTAATTGTACAAATTTAAAAACAAACACAGCATAAATAGGTGTGTTTCGGGGATTGCAGATGACGTCAGTTGTTGGATGAGGTGTCCGAATTTTATTTGTAAAATTTTATTCTCTCTTTGCCTTGAGGCTAATTGTTTTGGGGAAATACACAAATAAAAAAAAAATTCACCAAAGATGAAAATTGAGAAAAATTATTTTAAGACTATTTAAGTTTTCTTGTCAATTTTTTTGGTCACTGGGTCGATGGCATTTTGAGAGAAAAATGCCGGACATGAGACACGAATATACTGAAGGGTAGGTTAGCTTGAGTTCGAGGGTATATAGGCGTGGAGCCTGAAAGATATATTAGAATTCTCTCATTGCTAATTATTTAAACAATTTCTTTGTGTCTATAACTATGAAGGGATAATCTACAATAGTTGGGCCAGGCGGTAAGCAGTAAATATATATCATACTCTCGGTCTTTCCACCCGTAAATCACCTTAATTAGCTTTTGCTAAAAATTAGCTCTTCATTTTTCCAACATTCTTCAACTTACATAAAAATAAGAGTAGGTCTTATTCACAACGGATGTGATTCAATATCGAGTACATCTAAGTCTATGATCCACTAGAGATCAAAAGAGGCACAGTTGTATTTTTAAGAGTACCAGTCTCTGATGACTCTGATGACTGGACGGAGTAGTTGTTTAAGTGCCCGCCTTGCAATTGTATCAATTGTTGCGTTCCATGTTTGAATTCCCAACTTTATCTTGAACTTGGGTTTAGGTTACAACGATAGAAGTCTGACAGAATCGTTGGCCTTACTGTAGTTGTATCGGCCGCAGGAATTTTAGGTTCCTATCCTCAAAAATAATAGTGTGTAGGTGATCGATCATTGATTCTGTTGTGAAGGTATAACATTGTCAGTAGTGTGGTGATAAAATCTTCCAAAACTCAACTTTCTTGTAAATCAACTGATTTTAATTAAATACTGTGAATTATACGAATGCTAATAATTCGATATCGAATTCTTTGAGGTAATTGAAAATAAATACATCTGAGTTTCAAACCACTACACAGTCTTTCCGTTATTGTCATAATTCTTCTGATCGCCCTGTGCAACATGTATTATAAAAGGAGTCGGGATTACACTTTCTGTGGGCAACCAAGAATCATGTAGACGAAGTAGCAGATAAACAAGCCACTCGTTAGAAGGTTCCTTATTGGGTAAAGAAATTATGAAAAGCTTAACAGAAAATTGGCATGATCGCGCGAAGAAACTCTTACTCTTAAGCTCTAATCAAAAATTTATTGGCAAGATAAGGTTTTCAGACGCACTTCTTAAAGACGTCAATTAACATGGAGGCCTTAGGAATCCCACGATTGTGATTCGCAAAGCAGGGAGAGTAGAGTTTCCCTTGAAGTGGCTGTTATACAAACCATCAATTCTGAAATGGAATTTGTGCTAGTGCCCAAGTTCTTTTCAAAAATTCTAATGACAATTACATGTAATTTAATTACATGTACATGAAAGTAATTCAGTAATTAAATGTGTTCTTACAAAATGAGTTCAACTCAATTTATTTGTTATTCATTCCCCTTATGGGTCCTTTTTTTACATGCTCTCTGTAATATTTGGCAGAAAGTATTTTTATGTTTGTGACCGGGATCCCAATACAAGTTAACAGCAGAAACCATTTATTAAGGTGCATATAATTTTGTAATTACATCACAATTACGCAGCAATTGATATGCAACTAAATAACATTTCAATTACTTTTAATTTGATTCACTTATAATGAATTGAGAATTATTATGTAATTATTACGACTTTAATTCATATATCCATCTTACATTGTCATCTTATAGTTTGGTTGCTTGGATATCAACAAAAATGTTGAGGCTAAAGGAAATTAAAGTCGTGACTGAGGTTTGTGATTTCTAGAATGTATGTTATTTCTTCATGAACGCTGTGAGGACAAAAAGCAGGCAGGACTTAGCTCAGCCTTTGGACAAATCGTCTTCGCTACTTACGGATCAGTATGGGAATCGAAAAATTATTGTATTTAGGTTGAATAACCAAACGGACCAAACGGACTCCGAGCAAGGAGGTCCTTATTGAATGCAATTTTTCAACCAAATTCAAATTCCATAAATATTTACACTCGTGGAGTATGACCTTATTTTTATTGATTCTATTTTTTATGAAAATGAACAGCGCCAAAACTAAACAGCTTGAGATGATCGGGAACTTTGCACATGCTTAATCACTTTTTAAAGTATAGTTCGAGGAATGCATGCCCAGTGCATCCGGTGGGAATGCTCGAAATCCCTGTCCCTTTTTTTTGTTATTGACCCCCATGAACATGGGGTGCTTAGATTAGGGGAACATATCTCTTTCAGGAAAAAAATCCTCCGCCCCAGCAAGTTCGTTCGCAATTTCGTTGCCTTCGATTCCATGATGCCCTGGAACCCATCCTCACCTTGCTTTGTTACGTTGGGCTAGGGGAATTTAAGGCATCGTAGCATCTTTTGACATATTTGGAATCCATTTGGTTGGATGACAATGTCTTAAGCGCTCCTTAATGAGAACTCTGGCCCTTTTTTGGCCTTAAGCAAGTTTTACCATGGCGCAGGATTCGATGGCTACAAGTTCGACCTGGAAAACACTTGGATGCTTTCCCATAGGTATAGACATTTTTGTGTTGGACATCAGCACGTACACCATTTGCCATTTTTGAGCCACCAATATACCGGTTGACATTGCCAAGTTTTCTTATTTTTTATTTAAGTTCATAAAACATGTTTGATTCCCCATTGGACACCACGATGCTGCATAAATCGAAGCCAAACAACAATCCACTATTCACCTGCTCCTGCCAATGTTCACATTCGATTCGAGTACATTTCAAAATGTGTTACCTTTGTTCAGCGCATTATTCTCAAATCAACTTCATATCGAATCAAATAAATATAAAAACAAAAATGCATAAATTTACTCTGGCGTATACGTAACTTTTGAGTGCTTTTCACTTCCTTCGGTTTCGCATGCATTCACCATAAAATCCATCAAGAATCCTTTTATCTGCACATGATTTCCTTGACAGATACAATAGACAGAGGAACTTCTTCAATCAAAATCACAATCATCGTATTAATGCGATGAGGTCGATGGGAGAGGACACAGTCCCAAAAGGGAGACACACAAGTGCACAAGAGATTTTTATTTTTTTTTTATATTTAGATAAAAAGTCAGCTTAGAAATGCATTCTATAAATAACATTGCCGTGCACTTTGAGGATATAGGCAAAGAGACACACACTTTTGCTTGAACAAAAGCCCTTATATCAAAGGAAAAGGATAACTCGAATATAAAAAGAAAGCTCGTGTTCGTGTGTCGTTTTTTTTTTGTGTGTAAAGAGAACTTCTCAAAAGAGAATGTAAATATTTTCCCATCTAAAGCGCATGATTTCGTTTATGTGCTCTTGATTTCGGCTTTTGTAAAACAGCTGTTATATAACACCGCTTCAGATGGATAATCGCTAGCGAGTGAGAGTCCTGACCGCAGTGGTGGGTATCCTTTAGCTTTGATTGATGTGTTTACTTAAAGTTTACAATTAATAAAAATGGGTTTTTACTTTGATTTTGTCACGCGGTCGCGGCTTGGAATGGGATGGGATGCATGTGTAACTTGCATGAGGCGATATCTTTTTAATCGAAACAGGACACAAGCTACGATTGAGATACAATTAAGTGCATGTCCGTGTTTGTATTGGGTTGGAATTCGTAGAAACTCGGGGTGTGTGCATGCAAGTTGCATGTAGATCACGAACTAGAGCGCAGAACAACGAAATGGTTTTAGCTAGCAGAGGGACGCATAAAAAATACATGTGGGAATTCCCAAAGATGAAATCGCTCTGAATATCCTTTGGGGAGGGATAAATTTTTGTAGCGACTATGAGGGTTGTTATTCGTTGAATGGGCTTTTATTGTGTATTAAAAGAATGGACATACCATGTGTTGCCGATGTGCAATGGGATTCAAAGTGCTGATTTTTATGGGGCAAGAGTGTAGCTGGCTAAAAGAATCCCACCCTGAAGATGAAATGGAATGACTGGCGGCAGTAAAATTTTTAGGATTTCGTTAAGGATACGAATATTTTCATTTTTGACGGTTTCAATAACAAATTCAATTATCCAGCAATTTAAAGGTGCCATTTTCTGTTATAATTGTTAAACTGTCAGACTTCGCACTACTACGTCTTGAAGGAGTGAAAATTTGCTACATATAAAGAATTATTTTTACTCCTGTGTCCACAGGAGTCGGAACTATCTCAAGCATTTTGAACAGCATTCATACAAGGAACATGTTGTACAAAATTTGAAGCCATTAGACAACGCACAATAATGTCCTCTTGCTGATTCGGTGTGCTGGAAATGAATAATGAGAACAAACCTCGAACTTAAAAATAAAATAAATTTTAAGATTAAAGTGCATACAAATCCGTAAAAGAAGAATAAAGACGTTTTATGAATATGCTTCACTCAGAAAAAATATTTTCATATAAAATCCCGGAGAGCGTATACAGAATATTTAAATAAGATGAGACTTGAGTTTCATTACGCGTCATCAACACAAAAAAGAACAACCCTAAAACCTGCATTATGTTTGCTGAAATTTTGACACAAAAAAATGTATTACACTGATGCCAATTGTGAAAATAATATGTTGCTAAATCTCTGCTTCAATTGATGCACAGATGCCGATAAAAATCTAGACTGATTATCTGGTTCTGAAAATGTTAAATTTCCTTAATTGCGTTGATACATAAGCTCATGTCTTCTTTAACTCATCTGCAAGGGTCAAGATATAACTACAAACGACGTCTAATTGTCCGTGTACGGAATTTTCGAAGACATTTTACTGAAAATAATTAAAACTGCTGCTACATCTGGAGCTCCCCAAGGAAGTCATCTAGGACCATTGCTATTTCAAATATAAATAAATGACCGACTGATTCCGTGAATTGATTGCGTTGCGCAGTGAGTTGGACAACATTCATGCAGGAGACTAACATCGAAACAAACAGAACGACTGAATTAATATGCCAACGCTGACAACATGACTCTACAGCAGGCCTACCATGTTGTAAATTTTGCTCTCGAAATGAAATAATAATAATAAGAAAAGAGTGTCAGAACCAACATTCTGAGTTTCGTACTCTCATTGGGAAGCAGACGGAAAAATAACCTTCTTAACTTGATCTTTAAGAATAAGGCACACAATATCTAAGCTTCGACAATATACGACTTCGGTTATGCTGGCAAATTTGTTCCCGTTTTTAGGGTCCCGTACCTTAATAGCGCCAACGGAAACCTATTACAAGTTTTCTTATGTCTGTCGCAGGGCCTTGTTTCCAGAATCGTAACAAGTAGACATTTGCAATTTTCACGGATTATGTACAACTATAACCGGTGTAATTTTTTTTTAAATCAGAACTCAAATTTACATCCAAAAGCGAACTAAAATAAATTTAAATTTAATTCAATTAAGATGTAGGCTATGTACATTGGTACGGAACCCTTCGTGTGCCCGTTCGATTCACACTTGGCCACTTTTCTTGATCCGTTTGTCCTTACCCGAGTTTGTTATTCTTCTGATACTTTTCAAAAAACTCGATTGGCAACACTGTTGTTACTGAAAGCTTCTCTTGATATCGAATTTTACTCTCGTTTTGAAAATTCTCCTACTATATATATAAATTTACCCTCTGTGCGAAACGCAAAAGCTTTCGACAGGACACCCACCCCCGCCACCAACAACTATAATTGCACATCAGGCCATTCGCTCTAAACGCAACGCTTTTCTTTTCCAGCCCAATTTCTCTTCGGTCGCACAAGCAAGGCAGGCACCACCATGCACCGTGCCCGTACCGACTAAATAGGAAAATCCTTTTCGCCCTGACAAATTCAAATTCAGTTTTCAGTCTTTTCGCAACTCGGTCCGCTGACAGTCTATAAAGCGGGTGTACTCTTCGACATTTGTGTTGTTTTTTTTGTAAACTGTTTCCTTTCTTCTTTTATTTATTTTGTTCTTCCCTTTTGGAGGGATACTATCTGCCTTTGACAAAATGCAATCAAATAAATTTGCAAGTCAAAGTAAACATTAAAAATTAAAGAAAATAACGCGAAAAGACTTAATTGTCCTCGAAATCCTTTGGATTTTTAATATTTTGATTTTTTTGCATTTCTTCACGATAAATCGGTAGTAATAAGGAATCCCTTTATTTTTATTGGTCCACTTTTCTCTCTCTCTCATACGCTTTTCCTTTGCATTAATCCTCCCTGCTTTGTCTCCCCTGTGCTGTCCCACAACTCAGTTTACGACAATGGTACCGTCGTTGTCCTTAATCCTGCAGCTGCAGCCTGCGAGAAATATGATATAACGTGTGTGTTTGGTGTGGGTTTTGTGTGTACAAAAAAACGAAAAAAAGATCAATTTTTTTTTGTAAAAAAAACGAATAAGAAAAGAGGGAGGGAAGGGCGAAATAAAAAAAAAATAAAAATAAAAAAATGCAATTAGAAATCACTTTTTTCGAAGGAATAAGGTGGTAGATAATATGCTCGTGCTTGTATAGCAAACAAATGTGACAAGGATATTCATAGAAAGTCTGAAGACACAAAAAAAAATATACATAATAATAGGACAGAAAAAACGAAACCGCATTAAGTGATTGCCTGGTGAAGGCCCACTAGGTAAGTCACAAAGTACCTAATTAGCCTTAAATCATAGAATGTCATGCTGGTAGCCACATGCCAGTATTCCACATGCCACAACTTCCTCGTTTGGTCTAAGCTGTTACTTACTACAGCTATCAACTCTCGGCAATGACAACACTACTATGTAGCTGGCCCGCGTTAAGTGTACAACAGCAGAACGTCCTGTTTAATTACGCTATTAGCTCCACGGTGAAACCATCCCTTACCCACCTTTTATCAACCCCTTTTCACATCCTTTCTCTATCCTGTGCGTCGCGATTATTTATTTATAACAATAAAAACAAAAAAACGCAAAATTATGCAAAGTTGACATACGATCGTGGGACACTGTGTGGGTGTCAAATTTGGTTAAAACTTCATCCTCCCCTCACGTGTGCTTCAGGTTTCTGGTTGCGTTGTTTTTTTTTTCTGTCAAATTTGTTTATGAAAATCAGTGAAACTGTTTCGCGTGACCGCGTTAATGTTTTTATAGTCTTTTGTTGTTTTTGACTTTCGTCTTGGAAGCAGGGTTTGTGGCTAGCAAAGTTGGTCTCGACGAACACATCCTCAAAGAAGTTTGGGGTGCAAAGAACTGCGTACAACTTTATAAGTGGGAAGATTAAAGTGTGGGGGGCGTTTTAGTGCTTTCAATGATTTCTTATGGGTCAATGCATCGTACTTGCAAAGTATGGCGAAATTGCGGGGGAATTCTGGGTCAGAGTCATTAATCAAATTTATCTCGAGCTGCGATGAAAGAAAACTCATATTGCGGTTGAGGTCCCCTCGGGGGACGTTTGGCGTTGAATAATTTCGAGGAAAATCCTTGGCTTGATTGGCAGGCCGAAAGTTTTTTGTGTGTGCGAATAATTGGATATGAGCTTGGAATCCGATATCGAGTAATCAGAATGAGTTCAAAGTTATTCGATGATTTATAAGGTCATCCAACAAGAGCTGTTTTTTTAAATGCAAGATTTGTATCAAAATTAATTACATTTTTTTCATTTATATCTCATGTACGAACTGTGAGATAAGTATGGGTAAAAATCCACCTCGGTTCAGTTCATGTCTGTTCAAATGTCATGCTTTTTTCACACTTGAAGTTGATTTTTGCGAAAGCAGCCCTGATTTTTCTTTTTATGCCTGAATTTTTGCCGTGGACTCAATCTTTATCTCGATTACTAATTGAAGCCTCCATTAGAGTCATTGCTAGATGGAATGTGCGGCATGTTGCCCCATCCTGCTAAAAATAAATATGATCCACATCTATAGCATCAAATAGAGGTAGGAACAATGTCAGTCAACATTGTTTTGTTCCCCATGCCACAAATAATGCACCAAACTGTCAGTCATACAAGATGGTTTAAATACTTATCTATACTTATACATATCCATACATATGGAAATGAACCTCGTCTCTCAGAATAATTTTGTATCAAATCACTGAAAAAATGATTTTTGAAGTTCTTAATCAGCTGATCCTTAAATGCTTATAAGCAAGCTTAAAATGAAATCATTTTAACAAAACAGCATTCCTCCAAACTACATTCATTTAATTTTGAACATTCTGACACGAAAACTCAAAAAAGCGGCCAAGTGTGAATCGGCCATGTACACGAAGGAGCTTGTTCCAAGCATCTTTTGCTTAACTCTGCTGAGGAAGTGTTTTTGGAAAATTTGTCTATAACGCATTTGTTTCGCCTTAGAATGTGGCTTTATATTTTACAAGCAAAAGGAATGGTGTTCGCTTTTCTTGCATAGAGAAGAAAAACTTGCTAAATAACCTTAAATTTCGCCGAAGAAAGGAACGAGTACATTAAATATCAAGATGAATTTCCTTTGAATTGTTAAATAGCATTCTAACATAAGAATATGTTAAATTTTTGTCTAATCAGCAATCAATCCAGATTAAGAAAAGTTTTGCGAAATGAGGTTGCAATTCTCAGAAAGGGTTACCAGTTCTTTGAAGTTATTAACCAGTTATGTATCAAATGCGTATATATTACTTTAAATGCCGAGAACAGTAAACAGCGAGTTAATATTAATTAACAAAAATGGCATACCACAGGACTTCGCTCTCAGCCCTACGTCGTTTGTCTTGTAAATAAGCTCCATTTTTAGTTGAATTTAGACGAAATATTTACTGCCTATGGACAATGGTTATTTAACTTTTATTTATCAGTTCCAAATTTCTATTGACAGACATTTTTAGGCTATGGTTAAAATCACTTCGATTCACAAATTAACACAAATCATATCGCTTAAAATGTCAAGGGGTAGCCTACAGAGTTGTAACGGAATTAAATAATTTAAAAAACAAACCCATTTGATTTATCTCCAAAAATGTTAAACCAATGAGTTGAATTAAAGACTTCAACTTCAACTGCAAATTATGAAATCACCATTCCAATGCAAATGAATGCAATACTCTGTGTTTTCATTGAAGGTTTTTTGAAGTCATTGAAGACATTTGAGGTTAAAAAACCATTGAAGTTATTTTGAAGTCATTGCAGTCACTTGAAGTCTTCTGAATCCGATTGTGTGAAATCGAGAATAGAAAAGTTCATACATAAAATAAGTTCATTATAATCTATTTTCAAAAAATACACGGGAAAAAAAAGAAACTTATTTATTTATCACTTTGCTTATTTTTCATAAGTATATAAATAATAAAATATTAACAACATTTTTTTCGTAATAAAATAATTTTCCTTTTTCTTCCATCTACTTTAATACTAACATATTTTTAAGCGGGAAAATTTGTACGTTTTTATGAGGAGGTGATGTTAGAAACCACTCATCCGATTTTTAAAATTCTTTCACCAGCAATTCGAATGGTCCTTCAGAACGATACACGCTATATTTGATCCCGCTCAAATAAAAGAAAAAATAATGTAATGAAAGCCTTGCTTTTTATAGAAAACTTGTATAACTTAAAAGATAGCGAGAGTTGTTTTCGGAATTTCTGTGTGAAAATTGAAATCTTAAAAATGTAGAGCTGTTTTATATATATATATATATATATATATATATATATATATATATATATATATATATATATATATAAATATTTGTTTATATTTATCAATGCATAGAACCCAAACAGTTGTGTGAATGGAATTTCCTGCAATTTTTTGGGAATCTGTCCACATGGACTCCAATCCTTTCACGGATGATTCTTTGTAGTTAGTTATCGAGATACCTTGGAATATTTTCGATCACCAGAATCTGCTAAATGTTCCTTACTTTGGAACGCCATTACTTGCCTTTTGTCATTGATTTTCAGAATTTTTTTAGACCTCTGTTAAGATTGGCCGTTTCTCTACCGTATTTGCTCTTTTTTCGTTTTTGCAAAATAAAATGATGGGAGCAATCATGGCGTCTGTGGTAAATCCACTTTTTCACTTGTTTACTTCAGCTTTGAAATATCTGTACAAGTCTTTTCTAGTTCCGACTTTAGGTCAAATAAAATTTTATATCCTCAAAGCATAAAAAATAAAAGCTATGGTCAATTTGCCTGAGCAAATTGCAAAAACGTGTCCTACGACAACCAGCCACCCTCGATCAATAAAAAAAAACCCCCGTCTATTCACACAATACTTAATTCCAACAATCTTTCTAAACAAACCAAAATTCTTAAGCTGTCTTTAGACACAATGAATTGTAATAAGTTCAACCCATAAGAATGCCGGTTCCGGATCCAGACACAGAGACGACATCCCCAACACTCCAATTAAAAGTCACAAGTCGGAAAAACCCCCAAAAAAAAAAAACTCTAACCGGCTTTAGAACACATATGAAAACAACAATTCGGTTCATTTCGGTTCACGAGGATGGATCCAGTGGAACCATAATTTACACACGTGTTTGCATTGCTCTATTTTTATGCCCCCATCACAATCGACACAATGTCTGGGTTTCCTCTTAAGGAGCCGGCCTAAGCCAACTGTGATTCCTTCTTCTCTTTGAACGTTTGTGAGCAGCAAGCATCCCTCAAATGTTTTTTTTCTGTTTTGGCGCCGAAACTTCTAGCATAAATTTTTATATTTCCCAAATACTGGCATCGGCAGTTATAGTATGTCTTCAAAACTGGGGGGGGTGTTGGACATCCTTTGAGGGCCCTTTTAAAAGCATGACTGACTGACACAATCCGAAATATGTTGGTGTAGGATGTGAAGTTTGGCGAGATACTTGTGCTGTTGTGTAATAAAAGTTTGAGCTAAGGGTTGTTCTTCTAACCTTGTTAAAAGAGCGCGTGGCTAAGGGAGAAATGATTTATTAGTTTCGCCAAAACGTAACGCACAACACGAGTGCGTAGAATGTGTATGTGTGTGATTCTTACTACGCAAATTCTGAGTCATAAGCGACAGCGTAATTTTGGATAAAGATAAGCTGGTCCGTTCCTTAGACAGGCGGGATTATTTATTAAAATTGCGTAACATGATGATAGTTCTATTAATTTGATTGTATATCTGTTTAAGGATATGAGTAAACAGAATGTCAGAAGAAACGAAAAGTTTTGAAAAGAAAGAAGATGCCACTTACTTGATTCCTTATCGGCCTGGTGATCCTTTTAGAGGCTGTTTAAGGTAAGGTTGGAGTTAGTTTAATCCCTTAAAAAGGTGAAAGTTCCATTGAAGCTCAAGAGTCTAGGTAGTGGGTAGTTAAAATCCCTTGTTTTTAAGTGTAAATAAAGTGTATCGGTGATTCAAAAAGTAATGGTTGGTGTAGGTGATCTAGTTTTGGTTCTGCCGGGGAAGCACTGAGAGCAGGGTGATGAACTAATCTTCCAAAACACAGCTTTCTTAAAGAGCTACAAAATGTCAAATAAAATACTGCGAAGTAAGCGAATGCAAATCTTTCACAATATTTTTCAGTTCTACACCATATCTTTCTACTCACTCTTTAGAGGAAGCAAATTATAAAAAAAGTCCTTGAGTTAAACTTTTCCTAGCATCCCGAGTTCTTCGTTTTTCCAAAGAAGCGGACATTGGGCAAGTGAACGTTCACAGAGCATGTGTTTGATGATTTTAGACTTTTTTTGAAACTTGCCTGTTGCTACAGTAGTAGATGCGAAGCTAATTTTTTTTGACAAAGTCGGAAAGAGAATTTCGTCGTTTCCAGATGTCTGTCTCAGGTTACAGTATCTATTTCTAAAAGTGTAATGGACAGAGACTCATCTCTATGACTTGGTCCTATCAAAATTTTGGTAATTTTTTGGTGACTTCGTCTGTTTTAAAAATTTAATGGTCTGTTACTTCTTGGTATTTAAACCAGAAGCTCTTTGACTTCTGACAGTTCAATATGGCAGAGGTTATCATCAGATGATTGCATTCCTATTTGTCCGTTTAAAAGGCCCACTGGTTCAGATATCGTCATTCATCATCATTCAATAAAATGCTGCATTTGTGTAATGTCGTGCTGATCTTAGGGTTGCTTCTTTTTCCATGGTCGTATCGGAACTTTAATTGGCAGTGTTGTTTCTTTGATCTCTGCTTTGATAATGACTTGTCGCCTGTGTGAAAGATAAGAAGTTCCATCTTTCCTCTTATATATTCTTACTTATTGAAAAACCTTATGTTCTTGCTTTTGACTTTAAGAGCATTTTCTGTTATGGAAGACAGCAGAGTTTTCCTGCCTTCCGGTTTTGCGATGACTTTGTCCCCATCAGAAGAATGTTTGGTTTAGAATGGTTGGGATCTGAGAATGGGTACCACATGTTACTTATTTGCTTACTAATACTTGAAAGATCCTGATCTTCCAGACTCTGGTGGCTGCGATTCTGATAAACTTTCTTTCCACCATCCACATCATTGAAGAGCTCATAGAGTCCGCGAACTGGACCGCATATTTGTGGGACATTTTTTTTCCGATGGCTCCTTAAATCTATTCTGCTGTCTCGATGATGGTCCAGTAGAAAGTAGTAGGCCACAATATTTAAGCTGTGGATTGTGATGTTTTTTTCCCGGGATGGTGGCGTTCATTTATTTGAAAACCAAAAACATGCAGGATGTGTTCGATGATGTAAATATTGTTTGCGTAACTCAACAACTACCCAGACAGCCACAGTATCAAACGACAAGATATCACCCTGCTTCTTGGAATCATGTAAAAGTAATGAAATAATTCGGAGACTCTTGGTTATGCGGATCAGATTTCCCGAGATGCCCAAATGCTAATGATGGTTTATGAGTAAAGATTTGAAAAGCATTGCTCAGGTTTTGGGGGCAGTGTAAAAAGTAAATCTATTTTTTTATTTTGCTGTCGCGTAAGAGGTGCGTTTGGCTCTGCCAACGAGAACGCAAAGTATCCATTTTCGCATTATCCCATAATTGCGAACATAATTGCATAAATACATGTGTTCTTTAACTATACAGTAACAAACTCCAGTCTAAGGAAACCATCGCAAATGTAAAAATGGAAAAGGTGAGAGAGAAGAGGATTTGGTTTGATATCAAAAACAAAAATGTAAAAGGGATAAATATTTAATTAAGAAAAGATATAAATAAATAAATCAATTCATAATTCATTCATTAGAAAAAAATCATGTAACACAAATAAACAGATTATTAAATAAATAAAATCTAAGCATAGGTATAAAAAAATACTAATACGACTAGATTCGAGACTAGCACATCTTATATTGTAGCGGTCAGACAATTTATTTATTCTTGGACGTAATTTTTCCATTTTTAAATAAAGAATGCAATTCATGTGTTGAGAAGTATCTTGCTGAGTCAAGAACTATAATCAAAACCTTATTTTGAACTCTTTGGAGTCTCAAAATGTGGCCTGTGGCGCTTCTTTCTAAACATGGCAACCATAAAAAATGATGGCTTTAAAATCTTTGGAGAAACAATTTTATTGTTCTCATTATTTCCAGGAAGATAACACCTATATTCTTCTATAAATTAAGATTGGACTTTATAAGGCTGGGTTATCAGATCGGGTTTACGTAATTAAGGGGGGAGTAGGGTTAATTCGTACGAAAAAATGCATGCTTTTGTGATTTCTTTTGCGATGACACAGTTTAAATCTCCTTATTAAAACAAATAGTACATTTTAATAATATTGTATAAAATTTTCACGAAGAAATATTAAAAAACACGGCAATGGCAGTTTTTATTCGGACATGTGTCGAATAAAACTAAAAAGAATTGCGGTGGCCTTCATAACTTTGTGCTGGACCATCTGAAATCAAAGCATCCAAGTTCATTCGTTAGGTTAAAGTTTTCGCCATTTATTAATAAATTTGAAACAACTCAAAAAACTCTCTAGTAATATCTCGTTATTTATGTATAGAAATAGAATTCGAAAGGATCGGTGCAGTAGTTTTGAAATCGACTTTGAAATCGTGAGTTGTGGGGAGTTTTGAAAACTTAAAAATCTGGTTTAAAACGTTCATCCGACTGGTATAAAAATACTTGTCACTTCGTCAATTTTGCTCCAATTTTGACACAATATTCATAAAATTTAAAGTGTCCACATGCAACATTTTTTCAGCATTTATCAGCTTCTCGAAAAATTTGTAAAGGGAGCTCTGGTCTATTATTTGATGGCGTATGCGCATGGTTTTGGAATTGGTATGACTTTGGCAGATCTCCTCCTTTTCGGAAAGAAATCCAATTAAAGGCAGCCATTGAATTATGTTCGGAGAAACTTAACACCAATAATTGGCAGGTGTCTTAAGTAAAGAATGCGTGTTTCATCAGAATCGGTGGAACCGGTGAACTAAAAGGGTTTTAGCGACTTTAAAATACATTTTATGCCGTTCAAAGAAACTAAGTTGTTACCAACATTTATGCAGAGTGAATAAATGGACTGCGTTGAGTGCAAAACCATGTTTTCTACAAGGTTGTTGTGCTATTATTGTAAGGAAAGGACGTCTGTGCTGACAGATGAGTATTCTACTCTTAATGCCGAAGATGTTGAAGGTTAAATACCAACCATGCCTTATTTCTGAACTGAACTAAACAAACTGTTTTCATGCCATTGGAAGTTGAACTTCGACCAACTAAGATATTCTTAGGATCAATATCGAAATATCTTGAAATCGGTTAGACTCTATCAGTACACAAAGTCAATGTGTTTGCGAAAAGATTTAAGCCTGAACCATGGCTCGCGAGTTTACCTTTTAAACAGATTTAAGCCAATCAATCACACAATCCAAAAGAGTTGAGAATCCTGTGTTGGACTACAAACGGTATCAAGCATTATATCCAATTTCCAATGCGACGTAAATCAAACGATCGATGATGTCCTTATGCCCTATAACATTATACATAATTATAAAGTTAGGAACTTGTATTAAGCGGCTGTTAAATCCTCAGTCCTCTCATGTTTTCTGTACTTGTTCCCAACTCAAATCCATTACCCACAACGAAATCTTATTCAGCATCATTTGTATTCCTTAAAGGCTAACAAAGTGGATAACAACTGCCTCCAGCCCCTTTTCCTTGTCCAGACGGTCAATGACTCTAACAAGCACATTCCGATTTATTATCCTTTTAAACAAAAACGCAACTTTTTCCAGCTATTAATTCCTACCGAATGTCATTATGCAAATGTCGCCTTACAATTTTGCAGCTATTCGCATGTCTCCAGTTAATTTCCAGACCCACAACAAACGACTCACTTCGCATATCCTTTTGTTCACCTGCAGTCTCGAAAAAGACTTACTCACTCAAATTCTCAGGTGACATGGAGCTCATGAATTTGTACATAGCCCAGACCATTCGTTTGGGGAAATGACTCCACTTTTCGACCTGAATTAAGGTGACTTTACCTCAATTAATGCCAATCAGATGGATTTAATCCACGACCACGATAATTACAATTTCATTTTCTCTCTGCCACAAAGACACCCACACTTCCACTCTTTCGAGGCAACAACACAAAATTACTAGTTCAGAAGTAAATAGTAGCACCCACCAGGAGGGTGTCAAAAGCCGCCAAATCTCAATTAACCGAACCGAGATTTTGGGTATAATAGCCTCATCAGGAGCCTACAGCGTCCTCTTGCTGTGCGTATTTTATTTTCCTATCATTTAAGGGGGGAATGGGTGTTGGAAATTTATTTGTAAATCAAGTGAATCGCCTGCCTCAAAGGATATCCATACATAAATGACAGATAACAGATGGCACAGTACTTAAAAGTTGCCACAAGAGATGGCGCTCTCGTTGAGATGTCGAGGCAGAACCTTTTTCGCATGAAATGTTTAGTCCTCCATGTGGAATTAAACCCATCATACGGCAGGATATTTTATCTATATTATGCAAAAACATCCTTTCATTCCGATGGGAGAGCTAAGGTAAACTTTCATCTTTCCGCAAAGCAAGGCACAATTTTGTTTGACATGTCCCTTTCCAGGCAGAAAATTATTCCATTATCCTTAAAGAGAAGGCTCTTGGTAGAGTAGATCCTTGTTTATCAAAAGTTATTAAGATGAGGAGGAAATATTCGGCACCACGTAGCAGTGCGATGAATTAGATATTGTGACCAAATTCGATTAGGGACTTTGAGAGGTATTTTTTTTTTAAACTGCCGATTCATTATTTCTGACAGAAGTCGGTGGCACAATGTCAAGGATGCTGCTGAATTGCATGAATGTTTAACTGGTGTTTGTAATTAGTTTTCAGAGTTGAGCGCGAGTGTTTAAGTAATTTTAATTAGAATTCATAATAGATGAGGGTATACTAGCTAGTTGAATGTGGAAAAGTGTGCTTTAAGGGCTGTTGGAAGTATTTATGAATATTTAAAGCGTCCCCGTTGAAGTAGGTTAACCTTTTCAAGAGGTTGTCTTGAAAGGGTACCATATTATGAATGAGATATTGTGTTTGTGGTTTCGTGGTGAATTTGTGAATAACGACAATTCATTTTTATGACACATGTACAAGATTCATGAGGTCGTCATAATTAAATTATTTACGGCTATTTTGTAACTTAAACTTTAAAAAAATGCTGTGATAAATGTTAAGTACGTTTGTTTATTTATTTAAATGAGTGAGTCTTGCGTTTTCAATGATTCGCATGTTGGCCATATCATGGCGCCATGGACTATGCTCAAGTTTTATTTTTTATTTTTTTTTGCAAGTGGTTAAGTTGGACCACCTTCATTCATGTATAGATATCATAGGAGAGCTGATCCATGATCGAGGTCTCTGACACAGATTTCGTTGCATGATATTCCCCTGTGGCCTGTTTCCCAAATGAGACGAACCCGCTTTTACTGAGAAAGCAGCCGCCTGACTGTCACCACAAATGCTCTCTTCAAATATACATTTAATTTCTTTGAGTTTAGCGAAAACTTCCAATTAGAAAACAGTTGCCAGTTTCAGTTTTTACAGCTTTGCATAAGTCATTGATAAAAAAAATTTAAAATCAAAGGTCCAAGATAACTACCATGCGGCACCCCAAAATGAACTTGCTGTAACTCTTTAAGTTACTACTTGAGTCCAATTTGATATAAAACTCTTTTAAACCAACTAATCAACCAATTGGGAAGATTAAATTTGGATGATTTGGAAAGGTTATCAAAGGTTTTAAAGAAGTCAAGGCAAATGGCATCAGTTTACAGGGCACAGTGAACAAATCCAAGCTTTTGAAGAGAAATGAATGCAGATATAGAACAAAATGGATATGCTTCCATCTTCAGAAGGCATCTTTACAAAGTCTCTTTATTGCTCGATACAAAAGTTTTCACACTTTCTTGATGGGGACAATCGTGGAACTCCTGAAACATTCATCAAACGCAGACTCCAACTCTTCATTGTTGACAAATCTCTTACTACCAAGTCACTGTTTCAAATTTTGAAACAGGAAATAATGCGAGGGGAGGGGTCTTAATCTGGCCAATATAGTGCTCTAGGAAGCTTCTCAAGCGTTAAAATATTGAACAATTGTTATACAATTTTTTTCTCCCCTTCCGGACCATTGTTTTGGATGTTTCTTTATCTCCGGTGTGAAGAGATGAACCCATGTTTCATCCTTGCAGATAAATTGACCCGAAATCATTATTTAACGTTCCTGAGCACGCTGCTTGTAGTTGGTAAGACCAAGCTCTCTAGCGTCTGCGACTGCTTGGTCTTTGAACCGGATGTTGGGCCTTCCCGATCTTGAGATTAGTGGCATGGATTCAAAGACTCTCTTGGGTGGAGCATACATTTAAATTTTATTATTTGAATACTTTTTCACATTCACTCAATTCACAGGATTTTATTCGTTTTAGTTGAATTGCTAGAAAGTGCAGTTTTGAAAGATTGAGAAGAGCTTCCTCCTCCTTTCTAATGGAAATCTTGAAACAAATTATCGACAAACATATAAGGGGTTATATTTTCACCCAAATCACTCAAGATATTGGAATCCCATGACTTAAACATGACGAACTAAGGTATTATGATTTCTTGACATTTTATTGCTTCGACTTTCTCTTGTACCTTTGTGGGAACTCAAATATGGACAAAGCGTGAATGCAACCAAGTACCCATAACTAGGAGAATGGGAAGATTGAAACAGTTTTTGAAAGACAATATAGAATTTTGAGCTAGAGTATGTTCGGCAAGATATGAGGTCGAACCGATAATTCTCACACAGGATTGTCAAGAAAAACCCTAGATGGACTTAATTTCGGAGATCGAAATATAGTAAAATCAGCTTTTCTCAGAAAAAAAAAAAATTATGTCAGGAAACAGTTTATTCCAATTAAGTACATAAATTATTATTGGCCACTTTTTTGTTGTCATCCATGTCAATCGCAAAACCCCTTAATGACTTTTGCAAAAGCTGTAGACACGAAGAGGAAATAGATTCAGTATTGGCAGTATCTTCTTCCAACGAGTAGAGTACCTCTATAATCTTATGGAATTTCTGAAAATTCATTTTAAGAAGCTAGCGAGTCGATGACTGGCTCAGAAAGATAACATTTCTGTGCCGCCTTTCTGTCTGCATATTTATTGTGTGCATCTAAATTAAACAACTTGAAACCCACCATATTCCTCAAGAGATATATCACTTGGCACTTAACCACTCACCAATAAATACTTATACACAAAAATCCCATTTCCCCATTTAAAGCAACATCAAAAAATAAATGAAAAAATTGCTACCATTATAAAGTTTTTTTCTTTTTTCAATTTTTAATAAAATGAAAACATCTCCCAAAGTGTAAAATACTCTAGAAACTTTTTTTTTTTTCGTAACGTCGCCGCAAGTCGCAGGCAATTGACATTTCAACGTAAATCCAATCTGCCACACGAAAAATTACACAAAATGTTTCCATAAAAAACTCATATCGTTGACAACAAGGACACTCTCATAAATATCAAGTTTAACCACAACATTCTCCCCGTCCGCTGTCGCAATTTTGGCTTGCCAAACCATAAAAAAAGATCTAATAACGTTTATTTGCTGTTGGAAAATCCGAGGTAATTCCAGTTTTTTTTTTCGAAAGTCAAGTAATTGAATCTGCATCTGATGAATATCTAAATTGCAATTTAATCGCGCACTCACATTTATGAAGCCATAGTCCTGTGGCCAAAATAATAAACGTAATTGCGTTCCATACCACGCAATCTGGTTGTTTTGAAAATTATTTTAATGCCCACAAAAAAGAAATTGCTTCTCAGAGTTACCTTGTTTTTGAATTCGCCAGAGGCGCGAACCAAACAAATTCAATGGTTTATTTGTCATTCAGCCTCAAGTGATTGATTCGATAAAATTAGGTGAATTCGAACAGATTTCGTAACCAAAAAAATCTCATTTCAAAAAAAACAGATAAACTAGTCAAAAAGTGTTTGACAAATTAGTTGTACCTGCTAGGGAACTATCGATGATTTGGGTTCACTGCCAATAAACCAATTCTGGGACGCGTTAAGTTTTCATCCTCCGGAGAAATGATCCTTCGGTTGGAAACAAAAGTATTAAAACATGATAAGGAAAAAAAAATGGTAGACCCTTTCTGCTGCTCCTTAAGACCGTCCGCGTATTCTGAGTAACCCAGGTGTAGTCAAGTTAGTGGATGTATGACCAAATCATGATGCAGTCTGCAGAAGAAGCATCCAGTCTCCGGCAAATACCAACATTTATTGACACTACGACAAAACCTGGTCCAATTTGGGAGACCAATAAAACTAAACCTGGTGTGTCAAAATACGCGATATTCTGTGCGTTTGAACTAAGAACCTTCGAACTACTGCAGATTCGAACCCAATTCCGGGAAGGAGATGTGCCACCATGTTGTTTTTTGAACTTACATTGAAAGGGGCGGGTTTCAGCATGGAAGACAATATCAATTTTTTCTTCGTCTTTTTCAAGCTCGGATGGCGTCTCTTTTTCAATTAGATCAATGAATGGGTCCCGTGTTTGAATCCTTGAGTAGGTTTCGAATTTTCGAAATAACGAAGGGTCTTACCGGCAATAGTAGTCTACCCAAGTGGCGTCGTTGTAGTAGTAAATGTATCGGCTGCAAGAATACAGCAGAGTGCTGAACCGATATACAACTTTCTAGTATGTCAAATGAAATCCTGTGAATTAAGTGAATGTAAATAAGTATGAAACCTGAGTTCTAAACCACTACAAAGATCATTTTTTACTTATCCTCTTGCTCACTCAGTGCAAATGGGGTGCAATTATGAAGAATATCGGTCTCTGATGTCTGTTCAATATTTGAGTTATTTTTATATTCAACTTTTGGGTAAGTCCCAGTCATTGTTAAACTTGTCGTTGATCTTCGCTAAGGAATTATAATACTTTTTAAAAAATGGCCAGAAACCGCATGAATAGTATTTTTACTCGTTTTGATGAATTTGAGCTTAAATCGAACCGATATGAACCAATCTTCTTATTAAAAATGCGTTTAGGCATTTCAAACAATAATCCTAAGAAGGCTTATCTTCACAACAAAAAATAAAAAAAAACTAATAAAAAGAAAAATTAAAGAACATACCATAATGTTACATGAAGGGGGTTTCCTTCAGAACTACCTGACTAAAATGTATTCATAAATCACATGAAGACTTTCCAACAATTTTACTTCAAGACCATTTGTATGGCCTTGAATTTTTAAAAAACAATAAATAAAATCAATAAGTCATCGTTGTAAAATAATATTCACAAATATATATAAAAAAAACAAATAAACAATAATCAAACAAATTGTTAAGTGAATAAATATGTTAGAAACAAAAAAGACATTTTGAAATAGTTGCAAATAGATAAATAAATAAATAAAAAAACAAATTTATTAATAAATATATTCATACATAAATAAAAAAATAAAAATTTAAATAAAGAATCGGACAAACGAGTTATTATAACACATGTCATTTTCAGGGATAGCTTGAAACCCGTTAATTAGTAAATTGTTACTCGCAATGAAGCAGGCCTGCTATTTTGAGGCATTAATTTTAATTTTCCAATCCAGAAAAAAAGATGTGAGTGCGTTTAAAGGGGGATTATAATTCGTTTTAATGTTGAAAGCAAATAAATCTGATGAGAGAATACACGTTTCAACCGCGAATCCTCCAATTGCACAATTAAAAGGAAGCCATTTGTGTAGATGTTTTTCAAACTAAGGTTTAATATTGCTCATGGAGCTAGAGTACCAATCATTCATGTAAACTTTATTCATTGGTTGGAATATTGTTGTCAGTTGCATATGCTCCTTAAGACAGATGCTTGAAGAGCTGAGTAGACTAATTGGTCAATAAATATTAGGTGCGCAACTGAGTCCTAATGTTTTTTTTTTCTTTTTCATTTTTGAAAGATGGTTACAAATGATTCATTCAAAATTTTTCTAATTCTAGCGATCATCTAATTACCATCTTTCTGACAGAGCTTGAATACCGATACGGGAAAAATGTTAATCTTTTGAGGATATCCACAAATTAAGCCCTGCATGAGCGGATTTGCTGATCAGCCAACTCTTCTTCATTTGTTATAAAAACCGTATTCCCCATCTTTGGTCAGGTTTACGGGGTCTTTTCATTAAAGTTACCTTTGTCAAGAAAGCTCTACTACTTTTTTCTTGCTGTTATATTTTCGAACTCTTCGATAAATAAAAACGTATAAGGACAATGTGCAATGCGCATTTGCGATTCATTCAAGCGGCATTGAATTCCTTTTTCATGGTTTTCTGATGAACTTGAATCTAGAATTACATTTAACCACAATTGTGGTTGAAGGCAAGAAGTGTTCTGAGTCGAAATTGGCTACTCGGAACATTGTACAATCTTATTGATTTGGTTAATCTGGAGGCTCTTAAGGTGTTTAAAACTTGCAGCCTAATCTATCAGTATTTATCCCCTCAATCATAAGGCGGTATATTTTGGGCATCTTTGAAAACATAAGGACCCCAATCAGCTTGACTGTTGGCTTGGGAGTAATAAGCACTTTTCCAACGTCACAACAAGCACAACGCATAATTTAAAGGCGACAGCGAGTCTGAATAAGAAGGACAACTCGCCGGCGATAGAAGGTGGGCATAAATTTCAGCGGCACCCTATTCGTCACGCCAACAAACTTGACAGCAATTCAATGGCAATTGAATTAATTAATTAGAAGCCCAGAGATTCAACGCAACCCAAACTTGTGACAACATAAATTTCATACATTTTTAATTAGATACCAAATCACAATTAAAAGGGTATCATCGCTGGTAAGATCCCTTATCTGCGTTAATCCCCCGTATTAACACCACCAAGAACAACCCTTTGAACCGCCTACATACTGCTTGGGCCGGATTACATTGACTGCGGGCGAGGCAAGGGTTAAGGCCGGATAGCAAGGAGGCTTTTCCGTTTGCGCGTACGGAGATAAATGGGAACGAGTAGAACAAAGAGTCTCTCAACAAATGATTTCACCTTCAGTTTCAGAAATGCAAGGATGAGAGGTATTTGTTTGTATGAGTTTGTCCTTGAACCATTTTTCTGCTCGTATAGTCATGGCGGGGGCATGGAATACGAAAATGGGGTTGGGGGATGTTGTGTTAATGTTTTAGTTTTCTTGGAATTCGGAGGCGCATTCTGCTGATTTGGCAGCCTGAAGAGGATTCGAGTTGAGTAATTACAGGTCGTACTATGTTGTTGAGGGGTTGTCGTGACAATTGGAGCAAACATTTGTGTTTTCTGGTCACGTAGCGGCATGTCGGTGATATGAATGATGAGTGTTCATTCGCTGGAGAATGATTCTGTGGCTTGCAATATTGTTCAGAGGATGTCGAAGCAGCGTTTACACATGGTTGAACTTTAATCAGTGAAGTTGACTTAACGTGGTAGTTGGGGAAACTATAATTACAATTCATACATACATAACTTTTTTGTCTGTGAAAGCACACTCTTAACTACACGACACCATACCACGGCTGCCATCTTGTCACAGTAGCTTCTTATGCGGTGATTAGAAGCACGAAGTTTCTGGGACTGTGACTGCACAATGCGACACCCGATAGTGGAACCGCAAAGCATTTATCGACGACATGCTAAAAGAAACGAAACTTCATTCAACCAGAGAAAGCTGCGGAATGACTACACAAATTTAGGGCAACGTCAAAACCTAAGCACGACTAGAAAAGCCAGCGCCAGCAGAAAGCTCTAGAGTAAAAAATTTTACGCTACGCAGATATCAGCAAAGAAATGACCGAAACCCCTTAAAATTACCAATTCTCACCCAAGTGTGAGTTGGACACGCTAACGAAGGGTTCCGAACTACCATTCAATGCACCGATTGCTTATTTCCGCTTCGGTGTTTGAAGGATTTTCTTGCGTAGAAAACTTTGCTGAATTTTCTTCAAATTTTTTCTCAGCTGAAGAAAATCGAAGGGTTCCGCGCTTGTAACAAAATTTGGCCGTTTGTTTATTTTTAACGAAAGCCAAGCTGAAAATTCTTGGATTGAATAAAACGTATTCACCAAGGTTCAAGGAAGGGAATATCAGATATGTTTTGGCAGCATATCCACCAGCTGCTTTATTGAGAAAGAGTGGTCAGGTCCTCCTAGTTTCGAGAGCTTGATTCAGCTATCAACCAAGCTAGAGCTATGCCAATTATGATAATGATATTGTCTCAGAGAATTTTCGACGACTTAATTTCAGTTGGGTCTCTTTTTGAATCGCTTTTCTTGTCGCAATCTCTGTTCAACAATAAGGTTGTTCTGTAATAGAACAGATCCCGATCAGGAAGAGCTGGTGTGTTAAGTTTATCTATAAGGTGGCACTGAGTGGTTGCATATTTGAACTGAAAACAAAAGGGGCCCCAGGTGACTTCCCTAAGGTAGTCCTCATGAAGCATTGAATGCTTTAGAGGCTGGTCCTCTATATCGCACTTGACGGGTTCGTCAGACAAGATAAAATCTCACAACTCAATAGAAGGCTCACGAAAAGCAAGTGATTTTATTTTAAAATTTTTTTGGTCTTTTGAGAAATGATATAGAAATTTTTACTTAAGACGGCTTGTTTGCCTTTTTCTTTATCTAATTTCCAAGTAATTATAAAAATAATGATAAGATTGTTCTTGTCCCTGTTCGAGCACTTATTGGTCAAGCAATCAGGAAAAGGTTTATTGAACTTCAATTTGGTGTCCCCCTTTTGCTCCAAAAACACTCTTAATGCTTCCCAATTCGAAACCTGAATGCAAACCACGATAGTCTGTTTATACGTTCACTTAAAGCACTCACTCGATTGAAATGGACAGCAGCTCCCCTTGAACTTTATCCTGAAATTCCATCAAAGGCAAAGGACCCCTGTTCTGTTGCTTGGTACAACTTTGAAACGTATGCAAATGCAATAAATTTCCATTACTAGTGTCTGGGGTATACTCGGACGATGACTACATAGCAAGTTGGTGTTCATCCCTTGGCAAACCCAGAAGAAGACTCCAAAGTATCAAGAAAAGCCCTTCTTCGTTTCGAAATTCCACGCGGCCCACCCTGGTACACATTTGACAAATGGGGATTTTCGTTGAAAGTGAAAAGCAATTTATTTCGTAACTAGTTTTGATTAGCGCAAAAGACTGTGTGCGGACGTGCATTGGTTGTCGAACATGCGATATCGAACAACCAGCACAACTTGTCGACATTTTTCCAATGCATGAGCATATCGAGTGCGACTTAGTCTTGAAAATACCTAATCCACAGACACTTAAACCTTAAACTGTTTTTCATTGTCAGTCTAGATATGTGAATATTAAAAAAAAAAAAAACCTGTCTACTTCTTAAAAGTGTGTGGTGGAGTCACATTTACGCAAAACAATAGGAAACCAACAGACAAGTTTCCTCTGAGGACATGGAATGATTAGCATGTCCGTGCTCCTTCGCCAGAATGCATAATTTCATGGCATTGTGCATATATTAAGGACACAATGACTATTGTTTTTTTTTAAGGCTCTTCTGACGTACTTATGGTGTTTAACTGTGTTTTTGTTTCCTTGGATGCTAGTTTGTTGTATTTTTTGTTTTACAATAAAACAAAGATTGTCTTCTTATTTATAATTCAAAACGTTTTCTCTTCCTGTGCTATACTTTTTATTTTGTGCTATTTTTTTTTTCGGGACAAAAAGGGATTTTCTGTTTTCTTCCTTGGACTGTCGTCGTCTGGGTTTCCTTGTAGATGTTTGTCTGATGGTATTTTAATAATAAATATACATTTGAGTGTTGGTGGAAGGTCTTACACAGCTTACTTTCTGAAATAACTATCATAGGTATGACAAAGTAAATAATAAAAGACTGTAGAATTCGTTTAGGCGCAGAGTTTCATGATTTTAATAAAAATAATTTGACAAACAAAGTGGATAAATTGGAATTTCATGTTAGGAGGAAAGAAATTTTAGTCTTTTGGAAATCGAGATGTCTGAGGTGCCTTAATTGAAGGGCAGCCTTGGTTCTATTCATAGAAACTAGGTTCTCCGGAATTCGTTCAACGAAAGCTATTTAGACTTAGAACGGTTTAAGCAAACATTAAATTTTGAAAAATATTGCTCAAACTATTTTTAAGTTCCCATCTGGAAGTTCATGTAATTGGCCCGATTTTCGGAATTCAAATTTTTTACATATTTCTACGTTTCAAGGTCCCAAGAGTCGGATCCCATTGTTTCTAGAAGGATGTCTTTGTGTGTGTGTATGTACTTTCGTGCGTATTTTTTCGTCTCGCATATCTTGAAAACGCATCAAGCTATCGAATCCAAATAAGCTTCATCCGATGTTTATTTGCAAAATGAACACCTGAATAGATTTTGGTTACATTTGATTCGATGGTTTATGTGTTTTTTGAAAACTAGACAATTTCAATAATTCTATTTAAATAAGTTATCTAAGGAAGAGTATTCATAATCGATATGTTTTACAGTGTAAACTTCTGTCCGAACTTTGTATCCTTATGAACGTTGCTTTACCTTTCGGTAAAACTTTCGAACATCATTCCTTTCATAGCACATCTTTATCTCTTCGATCGTGCGATTCTCAAGCTCTTTCATTTTCTTCCTGAGAAGTCGGGTTTCTTCTCTTTCTATCTGCTCGTAGAGCTCGCGAACAGCTCTCGTCCTTCGATGAAACATCGACCTATATGCATCCTGTTTTGCTACAATCGCTTGCCTTGAACTTGCTGTCAAACTTAGCGTTTTTCTTTGATGGCTTTTTGGCAGCATTCCTTCGATTGTAGCTTTTCGACATCAAACCAGTGCTTTTATGCTCGACTTAGTTGTTTTCGCGAGATTCGTGTTGTTACCTTGGCTACAACCAGAAAATCATCCGAGTCCATGTTGACTCCCCGGAAAGTTCGGACATTCAGAATTCTGAAGGAGAATCTGACGTAGATCGCAACGTGATTAATCTAGTTGACGGTCGATTGATCAGGGGACCGCCAGGTTGCTCTGCTCCTTTAAAATGCACAAAAAAGTCCTCTTTAGTGCATGAGGGCTTAGCGGTCGCGCCGGCTTATTTTCATAAGTGTACCACTGTATCTTTCCAGCATTTAAGTCATCGAAACTTCAGATGAATTTTACTTTAAGGTACTATTGGCAACCTTCATAGGACAGTTGTGCAATGTGTTGTAGTTTGAAATACCAATTACCTTAATTTTAGTGGGGACTTGCTTTTCGATTCTTACAGCAACACACCCTCTTTTCCTTGGCCTTCATTTTCGGATCCAATCAGTTTTCTTCTTCTTCAGTAACGTATTCATAGGGACCAGAATATGAAATGTATTTTGGTTTCAATTGCTGCATGGATGGATTCCGAATAGAGACGGAAAATTTCTCCTATAAACTTATTTGCATTCGTTTAGTTCGCAGTATTTTATTCGCTATACATATTTGCTGTACTTGAAAATTTGGAAGATTGGTTCGACGATGTGCTAACAGGGTAACGCCTTCACAGCAGAGCCAGTGATATAGTAACCACTTCAGCATGGACACCCAATAAGTTAGGCAACTAAAGCTCATCGATTAATACAGTGATAGTATCACTTATTTGACCTCAATGGCAAATGTTATTTGGATGATTCGAAAACTAGTATTCGAACCTGAGACCTGTCAATTGATCAAACTGAAAGGAAGGTGCTTAACCAATTGCTTCAAACCAGCCCACCTTATTTCAAAGCTACTGATTTTCCTCCTCATAGCTTTAACATTTCATCGAGTCCCATTTTTCGTTCGGCTGCGATTCCAGAAGACATTCGGTCTCGTGGATGCAGACTGATTTATACGTGAACTCATTGAAAAAAGATCCAAAAGAACCAAAAAATGAATGTCCAAAGACTCTGTGAAGTTGACCCTTGAAGGATTTTTCAGTAAGACTGGACTGCCACCTGTGGAACTGTATTTAGTTTGTACTTGTTATTTAGTTAGTGTTAGTATAAGTCTACAATTGAATACAGATCCGGTGAGTGAATTCTAGACGTCTCTAACGTCGGTATATTCTTATTTCAACTCGAAGCGAAAAAACAAAAGCCTTCGAGCTGCTTGGGGACATCTGAAATCTGAAAATTTCTCCTCAGACAATTTGTTGCAAAAACTTTTACCATTTAAGTGTTTGTCTGCATCATAAAGTCCCGAAAATTCAACGCGTATGACCTGAAATATGTGAACACATCGTAAATTGCGATTACTTTTCTTACAAGACATTGGTTAGCATGCCACACTGCAAACTATTCGAAAACAAAACTCCTAAGCCGAACGTCCTACATGTATCCTGCAACCCTAATAGAATCCTTGAATGGCTTACGTTATTTACTTTTGGGCGAATAATTCCCGAGAAACTTTCTCGTTTCGGGTATCCTTAACCATAATAAGGTACTCGTAAGCTCCTGCCAAGTATTTGCACACATCCTTCACCTCTTTTCGGATCTAAATTAACTTTCTATCCCACTTCTGAGTCAGACTATGATTGGTATTCTCTATGTTGACTTTTGCGTTGAAGGATTAATGCGAAAACCATGATTAGCTCATTGCGTAGTTTATGAATAAACTCGATAAAGTATTATCAAGGAACGCATTTGAATACATTTCATCGTTTGCCAGCTCTCGCCCTATATTGATATCCTTTATGACCGCAATCAATCAACAAAAGTCATTTGAGTTGATATTCAACATCAATCTAATGGCTGGCGGCATTTCATGCAATCACATTACGCGATGCAATGCCCTTGATTAATGCCAATTATACGGTTCAGCAATGAATGTCCTGCAATTTCTGAAAGGATTATACTTCAGTCAATTAAGCCAATTGAACTCGCATTCAATGTGAAAGCAAATCGATATTTCACAGAGCCCACATACCCTTTAGAGAATAAAGCAAGTTATCGAAACAACTGACACCCGATATCCTTCATTCGTCCTCATATCCTGCTCATAATTCACACTTGATGCAGTTTTAATTGTTCTATTCCTGGCTCTGTACAGAGCGTAATCTCACCAATGCACTTGCACCTCTGACATATTGAGGTCTATTGTCAAATGTACATACATGGATGCCCAGATGTGCTCATACGTGTCAAAGATGCTCAGCAATAATTGATTCGCATTCGAGAGTTGTTGGGTTATTTTTCTTGCAAAGAAAACTGAGCAAAGATGAAATGTATTCGTATTTGTATTCGCATTTTGATATCTCTGCGCTTTTCCATGCGCTCACTATGAATTCATGAATCTTTATATTTAAGTAGCTATGCATGGGGGTGTGTGCCTGCCTGAGGGGGTGGTTTACCGCTTTTGCCTTCACACTCTTTATAATCTCTATACATTAAGAATGATAGTCCTTGTTCGCCGTGTAGCCTTGAGTCGTGTCGTGATTATTTTTATACTCACTCGCAATGCATTTTTATAGGGTAAACATTTCGATTTAGGCTCATGGGAATTTTTACTCCATTCGCAGATCTGATAGAATATTGATTGTGTTCGTTAAAAAGAGTATAAAAAAAAGATTATTTTTTTAGGGTTCTGTATGAAAACAATAACTGCTATAAAAACAAATGATTTTAAAAACTACCTCGATTTCACGCCTAAAAATAGATTAAGCGATTTTTTTAATTTATTTACAAAGACAACTCAGTTTTATGAAAGGAAGTAGGCAATGAAACATTTTAAATGAAAAACAAAACACTTGTAGTTTTGCACATTCTTCGGCGGTACGGAACCCTTCATGAGCATGAGCCGAACTTGCGAATTTGATTTTTTTCGGTTTCAGTGAAGTTCTTATTCTTTGGATCAAAGTGATGAATCCAGATCTAATTTTTGGTAATTAATAACCTAAAAAATCTGTCCTTATCAGCTCGAAATTGATCGTAATAAATAAACTCGTTTCTTCTTTTCGTTGGCGGTAACCATTTTGTGTACACAACGAGCAGAGGCATTTTTGAAGTTCATTGGAAAGGAACCTTTGAACGCTGCCATGTGTGACTTTGAATCTTAATATTTGGCCAGCTAACACGCTTTGGGACATAGATGATCGCATCTATGCATCTGCGTCTAACACAATACCGAGGGTTGATATATTTAAACGATTTTTTTAACCCGAACTTCTTAAGGTTAGAGTTATATTTAAAGCCATCTCAATTTTTTTTTAAAGTTTTTGGATCAGCGAATTCAATTTAATTTAATATTTTGCATTGGTATCAGAAATTTTTTGACGACATACGAATGCACTTTGACATGGGGGATGCGACAGTCCTCTGCTTGCTTGACTTTTCGAAGGCTTGTGATGGGGTGAACCATGGTGCAAAAAACTCATACTTTATTTTGGTTTCAAAATGGTACCAAAGGATTGTGACAGAAAAACGCTCGTCTATTTTCAGGAGACTCTCTGAGGGAGTACCGCAGGGCTCTATTTTATGACCTATTCTTTTTTGTTTGTTCATCAATGCCCTTTCTTAGGTATACTAAAATGTTTCCATTCACCTTTGTGCTTATGACATCCAAATTTACATGTCGAAACCAATTGATCTTTTTGAAGACCTTGTTTTCCGTAGACTGACTCTTAATCCGACAAAAACTCAATTGATCCTTATTTCCAAAACGATGTAAGAGACTGACAGTTTACAAACACTTTTCCTGTCCAATTTTCAACTTAAAACTACAGAATCAAAACTTGGTTTTGAAATTAATCGATCCCTCTACATGCTCTGATTCTATTACTCAAATTTTTGGACGAATCTACGGCGGACTGCGTAAATTGTGGTTAATGTCAAGCCTCACGTCAACAAGCATGTGACTTAGGCTCATAAAAGCTCTACTCATGTCGCTTATTGACTATGTGATTATTCTGATTTGCAATGTCGATTTACATTCCTAACAAAAGCTGCTCGTAGCTTGACCTGGTGAGATGCGTATATCGTCTTCGCAGATATAATCACATCTCCAAGATTTTAAATTGTATATTGCAACAATTCTTTGCCATGAGGTCCTGCATATTCATGAATAGAATTATTCAAACCAAAACACGTTTATACCTTTTTGAAAGACTCCAACCACAAGATACCTGAATTCCTCGCGATTATTTTTGTTTCTGCTTCCATACTCTAGAACTCGCTGCCATCCAACACTTAACAAATATAAGGAGTAGTAAACTTAAAAAAGGACGCACAAAACTACTTCGAATAAATAACAGCAATCACTCGTTTGTAACTTTCTATCAACCTGTCTTACTCTCCCTCTATTGGTTGAAAAGTTTTTGTTTTTTCATTTAATCTTTTTATCTTTGTTTTTATATAAAATAAATTTTTTACTATAAAAGACTGAATTATCATTCAATAAGCAGAGGATGAATTGCATTCACAATCATTCAATTAATTGATTGAATTCAAAAATCGTTTGAAGTCTTTGCATTCTTTTCAAAAAATTTCACGTCAAAAGTGAGTAAGAGCTGTTCATCAAAATTCTGTTGCGTGTTTTTTTTGGATGAGTATAATTCGTGCTTCCTTATGTCACATTTGATGTAAAATCAAGCACCAAAATTTTGAGCTTATTAAGCCCAAGTGGTTCTACTTCATCATTCCGATCGCAATTCAATTATTTTCAAAAAAATGTGTCACAACTAACGACAAAAAAGTGACATTGTTTTCTAGGAGACCCATCAGGAATTTTTTTTTATTTGTTCATATTAAATGAATGCAAAAGAATGTGAACGTATTTTGTTGAATTTAAAAAAAAAATTAATCGAATGATGGGGAAATTGATGCAATTTTTTCAAAATGATAAGTGAATGGTGATTTCGATGAGTTTAACTTGAAAAGCAACCAATAAATGCAATCATAAAACTGAAAACATTTTAAAATGATTGGATACGTTTTCAACTCTGCCTTAAACTATAGTCTACAGTCACAAGCGAAAACTTCAGGGTGAGCATAAAGTGGTTTCAATAAAAGTCACTACCAAGAATCATTAGAAATTGTATGTGATGTTACATTCAAAAAAAATAATAAAAGGTGTGACACTTGAGCTTAAAGACTTAAAGCTATAGTTGATCAAACATTACCACTGAGTTCACCGCATCATTCTATTTGGACAGAAGAATTCAAGCGTTAAAGACAGTTTGTTCTCCCATCGCGTTGAACGAAGAATTACGGCAAAGCCTTTCAGATCAAATCGATTGTAGTTGAGCACGTATCTGCTCCCAATCCTTAGCTATTAACACGTCCACTATCTCATACGTGTGCCTACAGATGTACACATTCGAAGGAACCTCACTTTAACTGCTGCTACGATGATCCCTGCCATCAGTTTATTTACTCCTCCTCCGAGTAGCTAAACAAAACTGCAAAGTGCAGTGTTTTATGTTTGTTTTGTTATTTTTATTTTTTAATGGACACGCCCGCACGTTCCATTCGGTATTATAAAGAATACATATCCGAGGAGAACACTCCACTGTCAAGTGATTCACCACCACAGCGAAGTGCAAAACTTCTTCGCCTCCAACTCTAGATGCAGAGCACTCACGGACAAATTTGCAATCGTTTTGACGAACGAGAGTACGTAAAAAGTTGAAAGGATAAACGTGCGCAATCAGTTGCTGACAGGAAGGAATCTTTAATTCATTAATCACTATTGACATTTCAATTGTACTCGTTCCATGGCTGGATATCACCCCAAAGGGTATGCACTGGAGAGCTTTTAAAGATACATTATGTCTTCCCTCAAGGACGAACCGCATTATGTTCAAGAGCCTGGAAAGGAGATGGAAATATACAGACTTGTTTGGTTTATTTATGACATCACAAATGTGCACAGCTTTGTATCAATTTGATGGTATACTTTGGAACATTGTAATCGCAGGAATAATAAGACAGTATCCTTCTTTGAAAATTAAATAATGAAGCTTTTTTTTTACACATATTGATGAGGGAGGATTTAATTTTAAATAAGGAACAAAGACATGACGCGGCGGCCAATTAAGATGAATCAAGAATAGCTTGAATGGAAAACAAAAGATTCAAAGAAACTTCTGAATGAGCAGAAATCAAGGAATCTCTGTTTTCTTTTTTTTGGTTTAATATTTTTGAATACCTAACGATGCGTCTGGTCTTCAAAGTTTTAATTGCGCCTGCATTGTGCAATCATTTATTTTTTTTACTTGCGAACGTCGTCAAGGACATGGCAAGATTTCTGCAAAGCAAGGACAAACTTCGGTTTCTTTTTAAAAAAAAAAATTGACAGGCATTTTTATTTTTTTTATCTTTTTTTGTTAAAGGTGGCAACAAAGAGTAACAAAAGCTGTTGTTTTTTTTCAATACACAATTACTACAAACCTCAATTTTCTACACTTCTGTTCATCAACAGTACTGAAGGGCAGGCCCTCGAAAAGAAAACACCGCCTCATTTTACCTCAAGTAGGCAAAAGAAGAAAGAAAATCAGGAAGCTGTTTAACAGTGCCTTCCATCGGTTCTGTGAATCACTCCTTGAAAACGGAGAAGCCTTTAGAATTCGGAGGATCAAAACGTTCTGAATACCTTAGTAGAGGACAACTTTCCAGGATGCAGGAATCAGTCATTTAAGAATATCTAAGCTGTGATTTCGGCTCGTTTTCATCAAATAAGTCACTTGGCACTGACGAAAAGGACGAGGCTAGCAATAGACTTATGGAGATTTCAAAAAATGCTATCAGACAAGGGTAAAGGACAAATGTCATAACACAGCAAACTATTTCAGATGAATAAGGTTTTCGTCATTCCTCTTAAATAGCATCAAGAAAGAGTGAGCTTTAAACAATATTAAGGTGAGAGCTTGAGGGCTATTAAGCAAGCTCTCGAGAGATTGACAGTTGAGACACTGTTTGTGCAAAATCATGGCAATTCGAATAACTATGTGAACATGACGTTAACTTAAATTCTAGAGTGAGTTCTTCGCATCATACTGGGACTTTTCGTAGCACTTAAAGACATTTCTATAAATTGCGAAAAATTTGCTCCACAATGCTCCTTAAAATTATTTAATATGGCATTTTTCATTATTTGTTGTTGATCTGAATAAAATCCAATCTCCTTTAATTTTGCAGAAATATATCCTACCAAAATTATGCCGTAAGCCTGCTAGGCATCCCAGTTGTCCTTTGTTCTGCGACCTGTAAATTCTGTCAGCTCGTCATTTGTACTGTTTTAAAGTGGTTAAGAATTTCTTTACAAAATCTGGTAGTAGAAATTATCGAGTAACCTCAAATCATAATTTGCCTGGGAGCTTTTTGAATGAAGGAATTGAACCATATTATCGTAATTTTTATTCAGTTTCTTCATGTCGTATATTTTATAAGCCGCCAAAGTCTATCAGGCTAATATTAGTGCATATATAAGCAATGCATTTATTTCCTTTACGTGATTTCCTTTTATTCCATCCTTTTTATACAATCTCATTTACGTTTATTCAAATTATCGAACTACGTTATTTGTTTAATTTGTTTTTTGAAGGGTCACCCCACCCAAAATATAAAATATTGAACTCTTTCTAACGCCCATTGAGATCTAAGGATGGCAAATTGTACATACACATTATTTTCTTCGAAGTACTTTTTTACTTAAGAAATAAAAAAAATGTTAATATTATTTTTAGTCATAATAGTCCAAGCTTATTTCATATTAAAAAAGAACAAGTTCATATTGACAATTTTTGCTGCATGACAAGGACCATTGTCTGCTGAAAAATGAATCTGCAAGTGTCACCAAAAAGCTACAGCGCAGGAACTCAAATTCATTTTCCAAAACACTGCTAAGTGACTTTCGATTCTAAGGAGACTGTTCTACCTTTTTCATCACCAGAGAAGCATCCCCAGACCTTATCACCTTCGGCTTTGGGGGCATCCATAAGAGGCATTCGGAGATCAGCTTTTCCTTTAGTTCTCTTCGCGCCAGAATCGTACCATCTCCAATATGCAGTTTAAACTTTGATCTCCTTCACGAGCCTTTTCCGCATTGTGCTTAGTTATTTTTCTTCTAGATCGACACAGGTTGTTTTTAAGATCCAGCGAAGTCTGGAACCGATGCCAACGGCCTTGGAGCAACAAAAAACTATCTTACACTGTTTTGGTCTCTCTGAGCCTTTCTTTCTGCTGGTAGTCCCGGTCTAACCAATATTTTTTTTCCGTGCCACAATTTGTTGATCATAATTTGATCTCTTAGAAATTTCACATGTTTCCAAATTGAGACGTGACAGACAAAAACTATAAGCCGAACTGATTTTTCCTATTTCTTTTTTCACTAAATTACTTCGGTTCATTACGGACTGCAATCACGAGCGAAATGCAGCTATCGATACCTATCGATAACATCGACTATCAACTTCAAAAAAAGACATCGTAGCTCTCATATATTCCAAAAACTGCGCCCGAAAAAGGTTTTTGAGAGCGAAAAGTATTTGGAAGCACCTAATTTGAACGCACTTAGCAGATGATATCTTCTAACTTCGTTTTCGATTCTATCCAAAGGCTCAATCCAGAATTACTAAATTCCCTTGCGCTACCGCCTTCCTGGCTTCTGGGGCATACAAAACCATCAAAAGTTCCATTCTTGACAATTATTTTACAATTTTACAATCTTCGAAAGTGATCCTTCTATTAAATAAGAGTCTACAATGCTACCAGAAATTATATTGCATTATAGTTTACAATTATAGCTTTGCTTTACAAAAACGTACGATGCACATCCTTCCACGTCATTATTTAGCATTTAAAAACTCATATGCAATCAACTATTAAATCAAGTCCTTCATTAACTCAAACACATCCTTACTCGTCGTCGTTGCACTAATCACAAGTTTCAATAAAATAAAAAGAAATCCTCCTACCAGTTGCACTCTATCCTCGTGTCATTATCAACTTAAACAAAACCCCCACCAAATGACCAAACACATTAACAGCTTTCTCCTTGCAATCCTTTATGGGGAACAAACAGTTAAATTAAAATTGTCCTTCATTATTATTGTTGGTAACATGAGAATCATTCTATTCCATTAGCAGCTTCCGTTTCAAGTCACTTTTCCATCGACCAAAGTATAAGTGCTGAAGAAAGGATTGACGCAAGGACACACCATTATTGCGACAAAGTGTTCGAATCTCATTTCATGCGAAAACACTTCTTTTCATTCAACGTTCACACTATAAATGGTTAAACCTGATTATTTCCTGTTCTGTTTGCAGTTCACTTACTCTTAAAAAATATTATCAGATTTAAGGATATGAAAGGATAAGGTTGGACATTGAGATGTTTGTGCAAATTTATTGAAACAGCTGTGGACGGATATGTTAGTGTTTCTAAAATGGAAAAATGTCCTTTTATGCAAATTGTTGGCGATTGGTGACAGTGTGTCCTTGTGGCGTGGACATGCTAAGAACTCCTCCACATCATCCCGAAAAGTTAAAAGATTCACTTAAAGTGACGTTGATTTAATACTTGCTGCACATGTAATAAAGTTCTTCCTTTACTGATCCCATTAAACAATTGGTGACATGAGTAAGAGCAGCAGCTTTCACCCATCCCGAGTGTGGAAAAATATATTTTTCACATTTTTAAAACGGAAAGGTGCACTGCAACGTGTCGCAAGAATGATTGAGCCAAACGTGGCAGGAAAAAAATACAAATTCAATCAAAAACAACAGTTTGGAGGAAAAGGAGTTCAAGTATCAATTAATGTCAATTTGGCTCGTTATCTCGTTTTTTGTTTGCAAAATAATAAGATAATATTTACGTCTGTATTTAAGTTGAAATTGGATTCAAAGAGCTCGCATGATCCAGTGAGAAAGAGAGATATTCTTCAACGCTAAGATCTAAAACACGGGACCTTTTCTGTGCTAAAGGGTTCATAGTCGTTTTCTTTGGTAAGTTTTATGGGAAAAATAGCCTTCATTTCTGGAGTCGTAATTAACTTTGAAATCTACGTTGCGGTGTAGACAATTGTCATCTTTTTGTCGAATGATGTCTTGTTTGGACTCAGCTTCATATTAATTCGTGTGGTAACGACTTTTATTGACTCTCGCCGAAAAAAACGAGGTCTGTTCCATCCTCGTTCTACCACATAAAGGACCAAAGCTGTTGGCTAGGCCTAAATGTATTCACTTGTCGAATACCTGATTTTGTGACAGAAAAATATGCTAACTCATTTTCGTTCTATTCATTCAATACAGGAGCGGATTTAATGTTGTCAACAGAAAGGGTTATAGTTCTGACTGCTGGCATCAGTGCAAAAAAAACTTATTAGCCGCCGAAAAGTCTGCTCAAAATTCTGCCGAATGCAGAATGCTATCACTTTATATCAGTGCAACTTTCCATTAAGAGGAATTTTTTTCTTGCATTCTTAAGCAAACCATTTTCGATACATTTTTAGGGTTCCGTACTAAAAAGGTTCCAATGTCTGTCAACGTTTTCAGCGCTATATTTAAAAAGATAAAATCATGTCGATTAGCGTAATTTTTAAAAAATATAAAGTGTTTAATATTTTACGGTGGTCAGGAACCCTTTGTGTGCCATTTTAAAATCTTTCTGAAAAAAATATAGATGATTTCAAGAGACTAGGAGTACCCTTGTTATGCTGACACATTCAACATATCCCCTTTATTTAATAACAAGGAGGAAACGAGTGTGCGACGACAGTGTTCCACATTCCTGTTTTGCGGCTAAAAATGATTCCCTTGACTTGACTATAGGACCAACTGCAACTAGAAATCAGGGTGGTCATAGGTTCTGCTGAGGGTTTCGGAAAAATTTATGAGAGGAAGGAATGGTTTATTTGCTGAAACACTGACTATGCAAAAAATATTTAAAAGCCAAGTGCAAGTCGGACTCGAACAACGAAGGGTTCCGTATGAACTTGTAGGTCTGTAAATGATTCGTCTATCTCGGAATTCAAGTCTCGATGATTTTTACCGCTTTTGTTTGTACTTTTCTTAATGATATGATTCTCTTTCAAGCAAAAAATTATGCAGGACAGCCGTATCCTTGGACTGCGTCGGTATAGAAGCCTGATTTTTTTTACAACCTTAAAAGATTGAAAAATATCTAATATTAATTTTAAATTGATACCCCCACTTGTGCCTGAGAAAAATAGACATGACAGACGGACAACGAAGTAATACTTAAAGGGTTCCGTTTTTCCTTCCGAGGTATGGAACCTTAAAAACGATTATACATGGGTGAAAAGCCAGAAAAAGTCACGTCGGTGTGAAAGTGAGTGAATTAGTTTTATAACCCTTTTATCTGTTGTCGCTCGATTTTGAATTCTGTCCAGCAGGTTTCAATATGGTCCTGGAGTTATACTCCAGTTTGGGGCTGGATATGGTTAAATATTTATTGCACTGCACATTTTGCAGCATTTGGGCGATTATTTAAATTTAATTTACAATTTCTAATATTCGCTTTTTAATCATTACTGAAAATTTAAATCCCCTTCAATTTTTAAATTTCAACTTAAGGATAAGAAGCTTCTTGGATGAAATTTTTTATTCACAGCAAATTGAGTATTCCTTTTAACCGAAATAAATTCATGAATGTTCATTTGGAGTGTCCCCTTCGTTTTTTTTTCACAGCACCCATTGGCTTGACTTAAGTAATAAAGTGATCCAAGACCAAGAGGCTTTTTGAAACGTAATTGACCGAACAGAAGGGATGTAGAGTAGAGTGGATGCATTATTTTCCCTCAAGTCTATAGCATAAGATTTCTGTTAAAGAAGGAGTATGAGGTACCTATTCTATTTTTGACGTAATTTGTGTTTACTCACGCAACTAAAAAAATTTAAAGAATCAATATTCCAACAATATAGCTTCGGACCTTACCATAAATAGCTTTATAGTTTCTTTTTTGGTATCTTCATATGTGGATGTAAACATAAATTTGTCCTTATTTGGGTGATCGAGAAATTAATTTCAAAATGTTTTGCTAAATTATGATTAAGGTATGTCTTAATTTCAATATAAATGACAACGGACATGAAAGTATTCAATTCAATACATGATTAGTGAATTCAAAAAGACTTCAAAGAATTCAGTCAGACTAAAAATAGTGCATTCATTTTTCTTGGAGCAATTTGATTACTTTAAGGAAAGTTTTGACATTTATGATTCAAATTTCCGAAATATTTTTCCCAGCTTCGTCGTGGAAAGTATCATTTCAAAAAAATTATTTTGGGACGAACTTGTCAGAAAAAAAAGGATAAACTCTGGGAGATCTTTCAAGTAGTCTTGAAATCAGTATCATCGGTAAACATATAGAAGTTGAAGTATTAAGACGAACTTTATTTAATTAACAACGTTTTTTTTTACTGTAAAATTAACTTAATTTAATAATAAACAAAAAATGTGCAATAAATTTTGATAACAACATTGGAAAAGACTACGAATTTTTAAATAATTTTCGCTGACAGAATGTACTGCCTAGAAACTTATGATCGACAGTGTATTTCTTCATTTATTTGTTTATTTTTAAAAAAAAAACAACACAGTTGAAAACCAAAGGCTTAATAGATTATAAACTCTTTTCATTCGAAAACTAACTTTATTTTTATAACACAAGTGAATTATTTTAATTTTTGACTAAATAAAATTAAGCAATTTTAAGCTGTTGATTTTGCAAGTACATTTCGATTGAAGTGAAAAAATCTAGAAACAAAGGAATCCAAATCGTAACGTGAAGATTCGTGTGTCAAATTAAGAATTCAGAAAATCGGACTCCAGATGGTTAGTTTTTAATTTTAAATTTTTTAATTTCTGAAAACAGAAATCCCCTGTCGCACACCCTCTGCGTAGTTCTGTAGATTATCCTCTGATTTTGATGAAAATCATACTCACTGTACACATTTTACATTGCAAGAGTACTTTAAAGGTTCCAATTTAATGAATCACGTGTGAACCATTCCAAAGGACATAACCAATTTGCTCGCAGCCACCTTACCGAGAGAGACCTGCATCTTCCTCTATTTCTCTTGACCTTAAGCCTTTAGAACCGAATCATTTCCAGTTCCACAGTACATTTACACGAACGTTCATCCTCATCCTCCCTCGCCAATGAAATGACACGTTCCCTTCTAGTTCTGCCCCCCTGAACAATCAATTGCGCCCCGCGCCAAAATGATAATAATCAGAATCACGATGTCATTTTTTTGTTGTCCAAGCCACTAAGGGGAGAAAATTTTATGTTGTACCAACAGCGCCTCGGGGAGGACTATCCAATGGAATGTCACAAGGATCCTAAATATTAATTTCGTGCTATTTACGAAAAAAAAAATTATTCCATTCACCAGATAAATGCCGACGGAATATTTCGAAAGGAAAACCAGGGCCGAGACCGACACAAAAAAAAAAATAAATGAAAGAATTGATTTCGTGATACTTTTGGTAGAGATCGGGGGAAAGTACATGGTTGCTATTAGACGAAGAGTTTTCTCCATTGTGGTTTGGTGTGAAATGGATCACAGCAAGGACATTGTCGCTTGGAGCTATTGTGTGCATTTATTGTATCATGAGCTCTAATGTACCGATGAAAGCTGTGAGAAGAAATGGAATCGGGCAAACCGGGATGGAAAGTACATTGAATGGAATTATCCTTCGGACGAGTTCCTTGATAGGTTGTAAACATCGAGTTCTATTTTGGATTGCAAATTCACTCAGCAAAGCATTTTTACATACAAATTGGTGTTCCGGTGGAAGAACTTTGCTTCGAAAGCAGAATTTTTTATTTAAAATTAAAAATGAAAAACAGAAAACGAAAAAAAAAATGTTAATCCTCTCGTGGGATTGCGATGATAGAGAAGTTGAGTCAAGGTTACGAAAGTCGATGTTGATTGGGCTGAAAAAAAGGAATGCTATAATATTGGCCTTCGCAAGCAACTTTTGAGAGTAATCCTAAGCTGATATCAAATTGTAACGTACTTGAAATATTTTTTTTTTTTTGAAAATGACGGTATACGTAATTAAAATATATAAAGGCCTTCCGTCGAGATGAGGATTCTTTAAAAAAGGTTCAATTATAATTCAATTAATTTCTTGACTGCAAGTTAGATTAAGTCTCTTTAAGTTGGCAAGACAGACGTTGTCATGCGTTTAGTTTTAAGGTTCCGTGCCTCAAAAGGAAAAACGGATTGTCCGCTTGTCTGTCACCACACTTTTTCGTGTTAACTGCGGTCCTTTAAAAGAAACGGCTGTTTTTGACTCAAATTTTGCTACTCGCAAGGGAATCAAAATAAAAACAATCCCTTCAAGACTCAATTTCCACATTAAACGAACTATTTATAACTTTATATGGAACCTTCATTGCGCGAGTCTGACTCACATTTCAATGTTTACTTTTGAATCCCAAAAAAAAACCTACATGCGTTTTATTCAGGGTTTTGTTTTTCGAGCGTATGTCTTGATGGATTTCAGCTTGGGAGATTCGTCTAAACTGTGATAGTGACACTGGGTATGTCAAAATTATAAAAATTTAAATGGCCGACTTTTTGTCTTAACAGTTTTAATTTTCTCAAAACCTATCAAGTGGGGTATCAAAATGGAGGGTTTCATAAATAGCTTGCAAAAATGTATGGAACTTGTATGCTTACATAAAATTTGAAATGAAAAAAGCTAAAAAAATAACAAAATATTCAACGTTACAACATTAATTATATTTATGTGTGGAAAAGCGAGATAACAATATTGTATTACTAATAGTAAATTCGAACGCAGTTTTTGTTGAGTTCGACGTCCTCACAATCAAAAATACTTAACCAGGAGTTTGTGTACTATTTGAACCCTGTACGATTAAATTTGATGCGCTTCGGGGGCAAGGACAAAGTTGAACATTGAATGTTGCCTTTATCATTTATTGCGATGTAACAGTTCACAAACTCCGAGGTTCCACACTGGATCGGGCGGTTGTGGACTTTGGCTCACATCTTTTTGAAAAAAAACAAATATACTACTGTGTCCAAAAAATAAGGTGACATATGAATTTAAACTGCGCGCGTCGAAGGATTTGGAAATTTTTCTTTCTTTTTAGGTTGGTAGTACTGTCAGTGACATCTATGTGAAATTTCATGTCAAAATATATTCATAGTGTTTGAGATACGCGTCGTTTTGTGAGCTGCTAAAAGTGAGTTTTTCGTTTTTTGCGATGTCGAAATTTATTGAGCAAAGAATTTGCATTAAATTTTGTTTGCGGAATCAATTTTCTGCTGCGGATACGTTGAGGATGGTGCAGAAAGCCTTTGATGATGAGGCTATGTCTAAAAAAAATGCTTACAAGTGGTATAGTGATTTCCAAGCCGGCCGTGAACGTGTCGAAGACGAAGAGCGTTCTGGGCGACCATCAACCTCAACCGATGAAGCTCACGTCCAACAAATCAAAGATTTGCTGTTGAAAAACCATCGATTAACGATTAGAGACCTCGCTGATGAAGTTGGCTTATCGAAAGGCTCAGTCAATACCATTTTGAAGGATGCTTTGGGCCTCAAGCGACTGGTACCGAAAACATTGAATTTTTTGGAAAAAAGGCGTCGCGTTGAAGTGTGTGAAACAATGCTTTCCGACTACCAGGATGTCATGAAACGCATTATAACTGGCGATGAGACTTGGATCTATGCTTACGACCCCGAAACAACCAATCAATCGAGCGAATATCGTGCCAAAGGAGAGCCGAGACCAAAAAAACTGCGCCAAAGTCGCTCAAAAATCAAGGTCATGTTGACTGTTTTCTTCGATTATCGTGGTGTTGTGCTTTGTGAATTCCTTCCAACCGACCAAACAGTCAACAAGGAATATTATTTGAACGTTATGCGTCGTTTGCGTAACGCTATCCGCCTAAAAAGGCCGGAATTGTGGAAAGACAATTCTTGCTTTTTACACCACGATAATGCACCATCCCATACCGCACTCGTAATTCGTGATCATTTCGCCAAAAACTCAACCCATATCGTTCCGCAACCACCGTATTCACCTGATCTGGCACCGTGCGACTTCTGGCTGTTCAACAAGCTCAAAAGACCGCTCCGGGGACACCGTTTTGATACGATAGAGGAGATTCAAGCCGCAGCGAAGACGGAACTGAAGGCCATCCCGGAAAGTGACTACGACCAGTGTTTCAAAGATTGGAAAATCCGTTGGCATAAGTGCATTGCATCGGGAGGGGATTACTTTGAAGGGGATGAAATTGATTTGGAAGAATAAATAAAGAATTTTCAAAATAAATACAATGTCACCTTATTTTTTGGACACAGTAGTATACCCATAGGAAAATATTTTTTTGAATCATGTAAAAAAAAAGATTTGCGAATTTGAAAGTGTCCATACTTCTGCAGTTCTTCGAGAGAGGGCTTTACTTAATTGTTTTCTTAGCGTAAAGAAAGACCGATAAGAGGTATACTACGTTTGATCTCAGCGCTGGTGTTATTATCTATGTTTACAGCGGAGCCTAGGTAGACAAAGTCCCTAACTACGTCAAAGTTATAGCTGCCCATGGTAACGTTCTGACCAAGACGTCGGATTTGTGTGTTCTTTTTTGATGACAACATACTATATGCTTCTTTGTGCCCTCGCATACCGCCAAACTCATCTTTTCCGGTCTGTTTGAACGCTCATAAACGCACTATTGATATCGAGCTGCGACAACCTTGAAATTTATGACAATTGATGTCTGAGCTGTTTGCTGTCCATGGCAATAGTGAAATATGAGCGTCAGAAAGATCTGCTTGGGTAATACGGACCGTATGTGGGCGAGCATTGTCTTGCATAAGAGCCACCCCATCGCCAACTTTCTGTGAAAATGGAATCCAACAGGTCGTATTAACATCTCAACGTAATTGGATTACCAGCTCTGTTGTGCCTAGCAAATCGGGTGAAACGTTCACCTTGCCTTCCCCACAAGCGTACTCGTTTATCATCACTCAAAAACGTTATTTTGTTATCGTATCAAAAGAGTACAGACCTTCAGTTGTCCATGGTCCAATTCCATTGGATGCAATATAAGCGCGCTGCTCGATGGCTTCTGTAAGTTTCCAAATGACGTCTAGACGAAATAATGAAGAAAAACTTTTAAAGAAAACAGCTGGAAAACAAGTGCAATAATTTTTCGAGCCATGGGCTTTTTTGCCTTCTCACTTGGAGATACCGGTCGAAATTCTTGTTCAAAGCTATGATAAGGACTAATACATGTTAACCAATTAAGTATTTTAAAGACCCTGTTTTTCTTTGAGTAGTTTCTTGGATAGAATTTTGATAGAAAACTATTAAATAATAAATTTATTTTATTATTCAATAGTTTTCTATCCATGAATCTACTCAAAGCATCAGTTCCTGCTCATGAATGGAAGTTGGCATAAAGTTCACATCTCTACAAGGTTTCTTCACTGATGTTCCACCCCATTCTGCAATTCGTTTAGATCTGACACTATTGACCAGATAATAGGACTACCGGTTGAAAATGCCGTTATTGCAGACAACTTCATATCTATTACTCTGAAATGAATTTTGACCATGACAGCTGTCACATCAGAAACTTCATATCATTGTCTAATTATTTCAGCCTAGGTTATTGGTCATTAGTGTATGTAAAGCCGTAAAATGTCTACATTCGTGCCATCAAAACAACTTTTGCGGGAAGTTTTAATATGCTTCTTTCATTTAAAGAAAAAATCAACCGAAGCTTACCCGGGCTATACTATAGACGTTAGAATGTGTCAGCGGTGGTTTAAGCGGTTCAAAGATGGTGATTTCGACACCGAAGACAAAGAACACCCCGGCCAGGTGAAAAAGTTTGAAGACCATGAATTGGAGGCATTGCTCGATCAAGATCCGTCACAAACGCAAGAAGAACTTGCAAAATCACTTGGCGTCGCTCAGCAAACGATTTCCGATTGTTTGAAAGCAATGGGAATGATCCGAAAGGTAGGACATTGGGTGCCGTATGAATTGAAGCCACGAGACGTCGAACGGCGATTTTGCGTGTCCGAAATGCTGCTTGAAAGCCACAAAAAGAAGTCTTTTTTGTATCGAATCGTCACTGGTGATGAAAAATGGGTACATTACGATAATCCAAAACGTCGGGCAACATATGGATACCCCGGACATGCCTCAACATCGACGGCTGTTCAGAATATTCATGGCCTGAAGGTTATGCTGTGCATTTGGTGGGACCGGAAGGGTGTTGTGCATTATGAGCTGCTGAAACCGAATGAAACAATCACAGGCGAGGTCTACCGACGACAATTGATGCGTTTGAGCCGAGCACTGAAGGAAAAATGACCGGAAACGATCGCAAGATACGATAAAGTTATTTTGCAACATGGCAATGCTCGGCCACATGTTGCAAATGTCGTCAAAACTTACCTTGAAACGCTCAAATGGGATGTCCTACCCCATCCGCCGTATAGTCCAGACCTTGCGCCATCCGATTACTATCTCTTCGGATCGATGCAACATGGCCTGGCTAGCACTTCCGGGCGAATTTTTCAGAACGGGTATCCATGAATTGCCAGAAAAATGGGATAAATGTGTGGCTAGCGATGGGCAATACTTTGAATATTGAATTTATATCTATTTTTCCTCAATAAAGCATTGATTTTTGGAAAAAAAAAAATTCAACCGGTAGTCCTTTTAGAAAAAGATTCCGTGCTGAACCCTTCTTTTGATCGAAAGCAAGTCTTTCCACCTTTCGACTGAAGATGCGTCTTTTGAGTCATTGAAATAATGTCATAAATTAGTTCTTCTCTATAAAAGCTAAAGAGACTTATAAAGTGGGACAAATGCAGTGTTTTTGTAGATATTTTCCCAGACGAGGGTATGGTCACTGAATCAGTCACGTTGCCATTTGCCATTTGAGCTACACGCCGCATCTGCATAAGCTGCGAAATGAATATGAAGATGAGACTATGTTACTGCAACACAACAAAGAAACAACGCCGTCGTGCACTATCTACCAGAGTCAAGCCAAGCAAACGTGCTGGAACTAAAAGACTAGCAGTTGTGTCACAAACTGGTTGGTAAAAGTGAGTGGTTTCGAAGTCGATCGCACCGAAACCATTTTTGTTTTTTTGTCGATAATAGTCGTTAAATTTCTGTACCATGCTTGACCTGGGAGACTGAGCATGCTCTTTTGTGTGACATCTTTTTCTCTTTACTTTGATTGAATCCGAACTCTTCCCTTGGTGCTCGAGTCTTCTTAAGTTTAACAGCTGTCGCCGTTTGGATGGGTTGGTTCGCAGAATACAATAGTTCACCATTCAGTGGATTATTCTAAGATCTTTGTTAGCTCGCATTGCACGGTAATCTTGACAAAGTTCCGCCTGGTTATAAGCAATCAAATCTTTATCCTTTTCGATAGCTCCCATGCCATTGGCGGAAATGTAGTCTCCAACTCTCTCGAACTTTTGATTTAGTAAAATGTTGTTGCGAGGTAGGCTTCGTCACAATAAATTATTATCAACCTCTCTTTTTGGCTGTCAAATTCTAACTGACAGGTGTCATCCGAACCACAATGGCTGCCTTACAAAACCGACCTGGAGCATAAAAATTACCCCGCATCTTCGGTCATAATAGAGATCGGAATGTCTACTCTTTTTCAAGTAGACGCTCCTAACTCTCTTTATTGTTTAAAGCCCAATTATTGTACATTAAATTTCCTTGACCTTGAAGATTCTTCTAAAACCATCCTCCTGTGTCTCTGATTAAATATATCTCTTGAAACGAGTACAGTAAATTTATTAAGCTGTCAAAAGTGCTCCGAAAGTCCCATTCTTCACTTTACCTTTGAAATATCCTTAATGCATTCAGTACAGAAGGATATTTATTGGATTTGCATCTTCCACCTTTCAACTGTTTGTTTAAATATGTGATTCCAACTTCCACTCAGTAGATACCTAGTCCTGTCTGCCTACGTACGAGTAGTTATATCCTTGTTGCTGGATAAAGGAAAAGTAAACAAACAAATCGGTATCAACCTGTATCCTCGGTCTATTTCTAGTAATCTCCTGCAGTGTAGCATTGACTCTGTTCACTGGGGTTTATTTAATGTGGATACTACATCCACATGGTGTTAATCCTTTTACAAACACACACACACACACTCTGTTTAAAAAGTAATCACGTGTACGACTAGTGCTTAGCCTGTTATTTCGCGCCTTACAAGCAGATCATAGTGTTTATGGCGCTAATTAAAAACATGGAAAAAAAGGACGAACTACATGGAGTTGACATTGTGAGTGGCCACTCAAAGTTCCATGGTAACGACACGAAATAGAATTTCTCCCCGCAAAAGGATCACATCACTTTACCATGCCAACGCTGACGACGATGTCAACAAGGACATATGCAGTGACAAGCATCGCGACGCTCCACTGATGGAATGATGAATATGAACGCAGAGTCTCTGACGAGCATCCAATTGAACCAAGGACACTGTAACACAGAAAGAGCACAATCGACGGATAATATGCTAATGATTGCGATGAGTGTCAGCAAGGAGCACATGTGTAAATGCGTCAAGCATCAGTTGGATGGAGGAAAAAAAAACATGAATGATTGCAAATAGAAGAAACACAAGGATGTTGTAATTAAATGAACTGGAAAGTGTTCAGAACTCACGCAAGTATAATGAAATGTCATCAACTTGCAGTGTGCATCTTTAATTAATTTTTTCCCGATGTGCAACCCCCCTCGGTTCCAGATTATTCAGTACATTTTTTGTGTTTGCATCCAAAAGGATCCACTTAATAGTGTCATCCCGCCGCCGCCTGCCAGTGTGTCATTGTGCACTCTTTGAGAGGATATTATCCAGTTGCAAGGATTCAAATGCGCAAAAGCCGCCGCCGCCGCCGACGACGACGCGACGCGATGAACAACGGCAAAAAAGAGAAAAATTAAGTACAAGCAAGGATATTGTTAGCCTCTTGGGCATTTCATTCATGTTTCATGTCCTTTGGGTGGAATTATGGTGAATATATATTTTTATCTTGTGTGTATTAAATTCTTCTTCGTTGAGAAATGGATGTCTGGCCGCGAGGACTATGAGGATTGGGAACACGTTTTTTGCTTTCGTCAACAGTGGGTTTAGGGTATGAGGGAGTGAGTCCTGTGCGAAGTGAAAAGCAAACTCATTTTGATTTAATGGAGCGAGCAACAGAATGACGACGATAAGTTTCTATAATGAAGGACTCTATTTTCGTGGAAAGAGCTTTATTATCATTATCATTATTATTATTTTTTTGTTTCTTGATTCAGATAGTATAATCTGAAAATGGTTATCGACTGGTGATGCCTTGATTGATTTTTTGTTTGGTATCGGTGTCCTATGGCGCACTTGGACCACAATTCGGTTTCATTGTGCTCTGAAAGGAGAAGAAAAATTAGGAACTCTTTCGAGAAGGACTTGCAAGGTATTTGGATACACTACCGGCAAATTTATGGCGGTCTCTTGCGATTGTATACCACCGATTTGCACTCCTTGCGTGACAGTTTTCGGGTATCTCGGAGCCGGTTTGTTCATATAAAAACTACCCATTCTCCATGTGGATGAAGAGATTTTGAAGCTTGCGTCCTGCATCAAAACCCATCACATTTAGTTCGTTGCCGGAGGTGTTAAAAAAACTTTATTTGCCGATCATCATAATTAATTTCCCAAGTACGATTTAAGCATTGCTTCATTGCTCGTAGTTCTTGTCGAGGAGCTGTTAGAAGCTTTCATCCGTTGGGACATAACCACAAATGAGACTGATGTTGGCTGCTGTTTAGTCTTGATGCGGATTAGTTAGTTTATGATGAATTTTTATTGAAGTACATTAAAGAATGTTTTTAAGGTTTCATTGTAATTTTGAGAACAAAGTCGTATAGTTTGACATAAAGCAGTCTTATCGATTGGCACATTTTGTACTTGATTAGTTGAAACAAAAATTAAGGTCGACATAAAAAAGAAGCAAAGAAAAATTCTCTTAACTATTTATCAAAAATCTTATTCTCTAATTGCCTTCTGTATTCAAGAACGTTTTTGGTATACACAAGTGTATTAAATCATTCCAGTTATGTCCGCAGGTTGGCTTGCCTGCAGGTTCAGAAAACGTTCTTTCGATGTACGAATTTTCGTTTAACGATTAGTCGTCTAACACTCCGTACATTTTTATAACGACTTTTTGCGTTGCTTAAATCATAACTATAGAACCGATTTAGACACGTGCCTTAAGGATGAGAGGAGAGGACATGATGAGGCTGATTCAAAGCTTCGTTTGTGGTATGATTCATCGATTGTTGAAGTTTCACTCCAGCCGTAGTTTCGGTAATATTGCTGTTGATGGAAATTGCTTCTGTTTTTTTCTGCGCTTGTGTTTAAAAAATGGAAAGATTTATGGTTTATGAAGTTTCGCGTTCACGTTCGTCAACGAGAATTTTTCGGTCTGCCTCTAGATGAGCTCGATAGATCGTTTTATTCACTTAATGAAGCAATATCCATGGAATCGTTTTGCAAGCCAATCTTGGTCCTTCAGAAGATCCATTTCACTTAAATATTTAGATAAAATATTTTCAACTGTTCTTGAATATGCTCTTTCAAATATCGTTCAGAAGAGTGATGAGAAATTTTGATAATTAAATTGAAAAGACTCTCGTACGAAATATTTTTCACTGTTTCACTATTCTCCACTGTGACGCAGAATTTTTATTGTCAAATTGATTTTTAACTTCCCATCAGGAAGTTCTTGTAATCGGTCCGATTTTCGAAATTCAAAATTTTTACATTTCTCCACGTTTGGCGGTCCCAGGAGTCGGATTCCATCATTTTTAGAAAGATGTCTGTGTGTGTGTGTGTACGTACGTACGTACGTTTGTGCGGATTCTTTCGTACAGCCTAACTCGAGAACAAATCAAGCTATCGAAGCCAAATTGGTTTCATTCGAAGCGTGTGTGCATAAAGATCACCTGAAAAGCTTTTGGTTTAATTTCACAGGGTGAGTTTTATGAAGAAAAAACTGTCAAAAAAAGGGACATTTTCACTTCTTAAATTAATGCCAATTTAGTTTTCCAATAAAAATAGTTCAAAATTAATTAAATTTATAGTTTACAGCTACCCTATCAGATAAAAAAATATGCATAAATATATACACTGCCGCTCATAAGTTTCCGGACAAATTCATACAAAAATTTTTTTTTGTTCAATTTTAATGCCAAAAGTTTCATCAATATTATGTTTATTTAGCCAATTAACTAAACTAAGTAAGTTACTAACTATAGAGACTACCAAAAAGACTAAAACAATATTTAGTTGAGGCCATTTCATACATTGATGTGCCCTTTTCTTTATTTCCTGATCCAAATTTCCACGGAAGTTCTTTGAAAATTGTTTCAGAAATGTGAATCCTGTAGGTCTTTCCCATTTTTAAGACTCAGAGTGACGTCTGCAACACAGACACATGAAAACATCCTTAGAAAATTATGGAGCCACCAGTTTTTTTGTTCAAAACCTGCTCGGCTGAAGCTTGACGCTTTTTTATAGTTATAATATATTGGCAATAAGAAGCTCATGGCGCAAATTACATGAGGCAAATGAATTTAAAGCAAAAGCATCGAGAGAAACCTAAATGATAAAGTTATAAGACATGGATAAAACTGCATTTCTCGTATATTGCAAGGAAGACCAAAACATCCGATTTAGTTTGTTTTCCACTGTTGTGGTTTCTTATCATGTGCCCAATCCTAGAGGTCTTTCCGGGAAATGACACAGAGATGAAAAAAATTACTCGTAATCGGCGTGGAAAATCCTATCAAAATCTTCAAAGAAAACTGGACTGAATGTGATCCTCTTTAAGCCATATATTTACCCGACAGAAAAAGATCCTTTGCTGAGCAGTTACCAGCTCGGAAGGAAGAGTAGGTGGAAATCACTGGATTGAAACTATGTACTTTTGAACCCTTTCAAAAAGGACATAAAGTTAATCACGCCTTAATATTCTGAGCAGTGGTTAATATCTTCTAAAGAAAACAATCAAACAAATTTGATTGATTAAAAATAATTCCAAAAGTCCTCAAACATTTAAAATATGAATCCCCATAAACAGAGTTCTTACAAAATGTAATACTTTTCAAACTAAGCTATCTGATTTATAACACTTTTTTGAAGAAGTTGAAAAACAACTGCCAAAAGCAAATACAAATTCAACTACCAATGTAAAGTTGTTGTTATGAAATCGATTTTCGCAACTCTAAAATTAAAATATCCTATCTTCACGTTGAGTTGGATACTTTTAGAGGGATGACTGGCTAAGATTTTGGGTCGTTGGTCCTATATTATAGTCGAAAATGCTTTTATTGAGTCGTTTTATGCAAGCCATGGACAGCCAGCCAGCAAAAACAATTATCTCAAGGTTACACACCCCAAACCGAAGCCTGCAAAATTCGAAATGGAAATATCATCATCAGCTGAGGACATGGAAGAACCAATAATGCCATTTACCTGACCTATACGAAGTACAGACAACAAGATAGAACTTTTAAAAGCGGCGGCGATGACTTAGTTGGGAGTATGCACCAACTTATCTGCAACATATGGTCAGAAGAAAGCATGCGAGATGAATGGAATCTCAGTATTGGGTGCCCAATCCTGAAGGAAGGAAGCCAATTAAAGAGGTATCAATCTCCTCAAAATTTTCTTTAACATCTTTTCCGCCGTGTCATGTGAACTTCTGAAGCAGTTCGTCAACAACCTGATAGGTCCGTATTAATGCGGTTTTCGACCAGAAAAGTCCACCATAAACCAAATATTAACATAACGGCAGATCTTGGAAAAAACCCAGGAGCGCCAAGTTCCCTGCCAAGCTTGTACTCCATCGGTGACCTCCATCGCCATCCTGCACAAATTGAGGTCGGCAAAGACGTCACCTGACCCAGTTTTGACTATCTTGGCTCCGCTGTAAAAACAGATAATAGCACCAGCGCTGAGATCAAATGAAGAATACCTCTGGTTAAGAAAGCTAAGCCCTCTTTCGAAGAACTGAAGCATCGCTCTATAAGGTCCATATCATCCCCGTCCTACTATATGGTGCAGAAGCATGTACACTTTTGAAAACGGATGAAGGCCCCTTAGGTCGTTTCGAGAGAAAAGTGTGATCTTTTGTCCCATCTGGATTGACTGTGAGTGGAGGAGAAGATTCAACAACGAACTGTATACTAGGAGTTGTACAGCGACATCGACTTAGCCAAAAGAATAAAATACCATGCCACGCGGACTGTAACGCCACCTCAAGTTAGTAATTAAATGATGAATGACAAAAAAAGTCCAACCAGCTATCATGTTTAAAAAAAAAACGGTAAAAATTTTTTTAAATTATATAAAGTTATTTCTGCAGTAAAACTAAAAATCTAATTTTCTTTTGGTAGAAATGTAACTCAGTCAGAAAAAAAGTATTTCCAAATTGAAGTCTGTTCATATATCAATGTTAAATACACAATTCGTATTTTAAATGATTCAAAAATACGAAAACATATACGAGTATATGGTATTCCTCAAAGGCAGCTAAAAATATATGTATCTGATCTTTTTGTTTGCAATGCATTTGATTAGGAAATGAATGATGTTCTCATAATCCGAATCGAATTTCATGGTGTAGGCAAATAAAATAGCACCTATTTCTTTGTTGTCTTGAGATGGGAAGTTCATGGTATGGGCAGGCCTACTCGCACCCAAGCCAATTTTTTTTAATTGTTTCATACAGTGGTGTGCAAACCGGTCTTTTAAAAGTACAAAACTCCAAAATCTGCAGTAATTTATACATTTTATAATATTATTTTTTTAAAGACAGTTCCAATAGAGCGTTAAAAACAGTTTAGAAGAACAATTTAAAATTAAACTTAAACTATTTTAATCTTCCGTCTTTTATTCATAATAATTTTCTTCATATGTTCAATAAAAAATAATAATTTGTTAAGCTGACTTAACAATTGGTTCATTTAACAAATTATCCTGAAAGTTAAAATCTAAACAACTAAACGACTTATCTGACTGATTATGTCCTTCCCCTCCTTTCGGTTGCAGAGATCGCTGATTATCGGTAGATTATTTTAATCCCAATAATTCGCTACTTCAAGATCTTCTCATCTTTTCTGTCTTATTCATACTCAAAAATTACGTTTCTTCCATTTTGTATCTTATGATGTTGCAGCACATCCTTTGTGGAGCAGATTGTGCTTAGCGAAGATGTTTCCAAATTTGTTTAAAGTAGCAACTCCGCCACCAGGATGAAGATTGAATTTTTTGCCATGCTGCTAGTAGCTATCATATACAACAGGGCAATTTTCGGAAGACGTTCTTCTTTTATTTCCAAATCTTTCATTAGATCCTTAATGTAAAGCTTAAGGGTTGCCAAAATTAAGTCTAGAGTTAGAGTGTTTTAGGGCATCTAACTATGCGCTTTATACAAAATCCACTGAGTTTGAGCTTAAGAGCGTACAGAAGGATATTCGATGGTCAGTCTTTAAATTTTTTGAATCGAGAATGGAAAATCGCCACCACCACCATTCTTAAATGCAAAAAAGAATTGTCTTTTCAAGGTTTGCTATACTTTTAATGTGTAATTGACCTTAAGTTAAATCAAACATGAGACCTGGTTTTGTTTCCTGGCATTTCTCGACGCGCCATCCATCGTATCGTCTGTTAAGAGTTTAGTACTCAACTTGTAAAACACCCATAGTCGATTGTTGGAAATTCTTCCGACAGAAAATGTCAATTCCAAACTGCAGCTAGCTCCATTGTTGTTTGTACAGAGCTGTTGTGCTTATTGCGTATATTAATTCTTAGTAGCTTGTTTTATTGTGCCTCACGTAAAATGGAATCAAAACTGAGGGTTAATTTCTATAAAAATTTAGTCTGCCGTTAAAAACTCCTCTTAAAATTTAACTTAGAATTCATGCAAGCTATTTTTGTTTTGAATCAAAATAAATCTACTTAAAACGACGGCTAAGTGCGAGTTGAACACGCACACGAAGGGTTCTGCATCACTGTATATATGTACATATGTAAGAAGCCTACTTCTTCAAAATTGAATCAATCAAAATTTGTTTTATGTGGGGACCCCCCTTCATTCTGTGAAAATTGCAAGAGTCTACCTAGCATTCAAGGTTCAGAAGAAAGAGCCCACTTGACAGATGGATGGACGAACGGACAGCGGAGGTGGCTTAGTAATACAATTTCGTTGGCAACTGGATACGGAACCCTTAAAAGTACAGTTGATAGATTGAATGCGGTAACATATTTAGGAAAAATATTTGTAGCTTACTGTGGTTCTGTAAGTTAAAGCCAAAAAGATAGGAAACGACAAAAAGATATCAAATAGCTGCAATTCCGCTTACAGACAAACAAGTGGATCAAGAACAACATCCGCTGGACAGCAGCTCGTGTCGTACGTGAAGAAATGCAGGTGGTGTCGGATGCTACAGACGCGCAGTCAGCACATTTTACAACGTTTGGCGAAGCCAACTGTAGGAACACAGCAGGTAAAGGGATTGGCATAGCTAATGTAGTTTTTAAGTAAAATTTGCTTGTTAGTTTTTAAGAAGCCGTGAAGGCGGAAACAAGTGGAAATACAAAAATTATTTTTTTAATAAAAATAAAAACAAAATAGTTTAATTCGTATAATCAGTGAAGCGGAAAATTATTGTTTGAAACTTTGCGGAAAGTCTTGTTCTTTTGAAGAGCATGAATGGAATTTCAGCATTTCCTGGTGCTTATCTGTGTGGTGTTTAAAAATTATCTGAAGTGCGTGTGTAGAAAATGAGTCCGGAAAACTTCGGTTCTACAGTTCAAGACTTTGGCCGCTTTCCAAAAGTCTGCTGCAGATGCGTTAGAGTGAAGAGAGAATATTTTCTTGCCTTCATGCAGTCCATGTCGGACCACTTTTGCTTGTTGTTTACATTCTTCCGTTCTTCGTAAAGCTCAATATTTCAGGTCTGTCTGTATTTGATTACGAATCCAATATTTGCTGTTTTTCATTAGGGTAGATGCCACCGTGATAAATTATTGATTATTTTGTCTCGTCCATTCCATCGTGTTTCTTGAATTCTTGTAGATTTAAGGGTCCCGTACCTCTTACAAAGGCTTGGCTGTCCGTCTGATTTTCAAAGGGCTGTATCCTCTGAGTTGTAATAGTATGTACATATTTGCAATTTTCACAGTATATTTTACTATGGTCACTATAACAAAAAAAAAAAACAATAAATTAATATGAAGATAAAAACAAAGGTAGACAAAGAAATATGTTTTTTTTGCTAAAGTTATTTGTAATGTTGTCCTTCCGCATGTTATTACGGAAGCATTTTAGAAAAAGATCTTTTCAATACACTTGTGATTGCTTATCAGCTGGACTATAAAATAAAATTCAATCATTTGCATACACCAGAAAACATTTGACCTCACCCAAACCAGTGACTTGTTATTATCCATCATATCTTTTGTACCCAGTTTAGAAAGAAAAATCGAGGAGAAATAATAGAACCACGCCATCGCGTCCAAAACATTGGCTTCTTCTGCATGTGTCATATGTCACATTCCGGTGTCACTAACAACCCTCCAGACAGCACTTGTCTCGCTACTAAAGAATGCAACTGTGCACCCAAGGCAATATGAAGAACTATTGTCTAGTAGCACCACTGCAAGGACAGTCCCATTTCCTTTTTTATTTCCTTCTGTCAACTCAATAACTCTTTCAAATGTTTACTCATGGAAACAAGTTAGGAAAAAAATCAAAACAAAAACAAAACTAATACGGTCTTGTTTGCGTTTCAACACAAATAAGCCTCCCATGTGTGACATGGCTGCTGGTGCAGACTTATGCCACTCAGTATCCCATTATCCTTTTTCCCATTCCCATTGCGTTCGTAAACATCCGAGATGATTGCTGACATGCTCTGCTCAATTGTTTGGAAGCGACCAAATATTGATAAAACCAAATGAGGGCTCGTTGTGGAATGTGTTTTTATTTGTTCGCGTATTACGCGTTACCTTTAATTTATTTATTTAATTGCAGATCCTGCGCCAAATGGTGTAGCACGTGCAAAGGAGTAATAATTGTGGATTTGCCGACACATATTCGAAAGATATAAATGAAGAATCATGGGAAATGGCATGAACAAGGTACAAAAATTATTCAAAAGTGTAACGGAAAACAAGATGGCCGCCATCACTCATTACAGAATGGTGTATATCTTGGATAGAGTTATTTTTCTTTAGCCGAGACCCAATTCGTGGTGAATAGGAGAAATGGTCGAAATTAGTACACTCGCAGCGGAGCGAAATGTACTTCTGCGGTTAATTAAACTTTTCAATAATCTTTTCCATACTTTTTTTTTGTATTGGGTTTGTTCAGAAATTCTCGAATTCGGGCAAAATGTGAGTTCGACGTTAGACCTTACAAGTGCGGCTTTGTGTCAGTTGTCAAAAAATTTGAGATTTCAAATTCAGGCATCCTCCTGTGTGGATTCTATTGCGCCCGGTCGTACTGCACAGCCGTAAGGCTGGAACAACTGCTTGTCAGTCAAGTAGAAAATATGAGGGCTGCCTATTTTATGGGAATGGATTCATATTTACAAGAAAAAACGTAGAAATATAAATTGCACACTTTCTAAATTCAAATACTGGAGCACAATTTATATTCCTACAAAATTTAATTTTTTTTTTAGGCTTGCAAAGAAGTATTTAAATAAACGTTTTTTACGACTTTTGGCTATACCCTAAGATTCGTATAATATATGAGAAACATCCTCTTGGGCACTCATGTCACCGCAGTTTGCATGTTTCCCAAAGAGACAGTGCCCAGACAGTTTGCCCACCGCTATCACTAGCTGTATCCTACTAAGCTCAAGAATTTCGTTGGTATTTTGCGCACATAATGCCTGGAGGATTGTGCGTCAGTTTCTGATCATTCCCAATCTCATTTCACATGATTTTAGTGCTTTAAGCGCAGCTTGACTTTCGATGTAGATAGCGATGTCGATGATGACTTAAACATATGACTTTTGTCATAAAGTTGACTTAAACATATGACTTTTGTCATAAAGTTTAAGTCAATTGACACAAGAACTCTTATCGTCAAATCAACAGGAACTAGGCTTTGGAAATCTACGGTTGTACAACATGAAATGGCTAATTTTATATATAAAATAAGAGCGAATGATTCTCATCAAGAAATTACCTTGAGCGTCTACAAGTTTCCTCCATCTTGATTCAAGGTTCATTTGTGCTTTTTTATTTAGTGATTGACTTTAGCATATTAGTCTAAATTTGGTGCATGAAACAGTGTTTAAAGCATTCAAATTTGAAGCTCTAATTTCTTGCTTCCGCCCTGTTTTTTGTGATTCGTTCATTCAATTCATGGAGGCAAGCAAGTCTTGTCTATGCTCTCCATAATGAGGTGACTCCTGAAGCTCTCTCATAGTGCAAGGTTGACTTTAGTCTACACTAAACGCGATAAAATTTTACTTCACCTTTTTTTCAGCTGATTTATTGAAAACATACAAGTGCATTTCGACACCTTCCATTTTTAACTGGCGAAAAATTTGTCTCAGAGCGTCTGCAATGATAAAGAATTGTTCTCCTTTCCGAATGTCTCTAAATAAAATATCTAAAATTAATGATCTACAATGCTGCGACAGTCTATTGAAGGACATCATGTTTTCGATGTTCATCACAACAGCGAAACACTCAGTAAAATCCTTTCGCTCCTCCTTCGCTCCATTCAATCCTATTCTTACACTCCGCAATTCATTCGACTGGATATCAAAACGACTTTCTGTTTTAATTTTTTTCTCTTTGGTGAAAACGAGTGATTTTTCAGCTCTACTGTGTAATCAGTCAAATTTTTTTCAATCCTGTTGTCACAACATTTAGATAACAATAAATTCACTACGTGTGGCATTGAAAGGTTACAGAGCCCTGCATGGTGAGTTTCCCACAATTGTCAGTCGCAACTGTCACTTGTAAATTGACCAAAACCAAAACTTTTCTTCCGTTTTCCTTCGTCTAAATTTCACTAAAAATATTAAACAAAATGTCCTGAAAAGAAAAACACCAAACCGTCCCAAGATGAGCTTCAACATGGCTAGAGCAAGTCAACCACAAAACATCGATTTTCCCCGTAGTTTATTTTAGTTTTTTGTTTATTGCTTAATTGTGCTCTAGGTCTTGCCGGGACTCTATGTTGGCAATTACCGCGATTCCAAGGATCAACAGCAACTGGAGAAATTCCAAATCACACACATCGTTGCCATTCATGACAGCCCAAGGCGCTTGTTACCCGTAAGTTGTTTCACCCTTAAAAAAAAATTATAACCATCCATCAAAATGGTAACTCTTCCCATTCCAGAATAAACACTATTTATGTGTCATGGCAGCGGACACGCCCGACCAGAATCTCTCTCAGTACTTTTCCATTTGTAATGACTTCATTCATGCGGCACGCTTGCGGGAAGGCAATGTCCTTATCCACTGCCTGGCGGGCATGTCCAGATCGGTGACCGTAGCCGTGGCCTACATCATGAGCGCAACGAATTTGAATTGGAAGGAAGCCCTGAAGGTTGTGCGCGCTGGTCGCGCAGTAGCGAATCCCAATCTGGGATTCCAAAACCAATTGCAGGATTTTGAGATGTACAAATTGAATGAGGAGCGGCGCAGATTGAGAGAACGATTCCCCAGCCGGGCGCTGGAGCAGAGAGATCGAGTGAAATGCATGTCGGCACTGGACAGCTACGAGGAGCTATTACAAAATAAGAACATTTGCGAGGGTAATTGCTCTCGGGGCGAGAAATGCCCAACAGGTGGGGTCGCTTTTACAATTGATTTCACCACCGAAAAGTGGAAGAACCTAGAATAGACTTGAGTTTTGTCGTCCACCGCACGAGCGAGAGTTGCTTCTTGATTTGTTTTTTGTTTGTTTGGAAATAAACGTATGCGCTTCAAATATTGTTTTCTTTTTATTTCATAAATGTTGCATGTTTTGTTTGATTTGTTTGTCCATCATGTTCATCTCTCATGGTCTTGTTTATAACACAGCTCATCATTGTATCATTAAGTTAAAGGTTCCCAATCAATGATTGCACTCGCTTATTCGCCTTGTACGTCATGGTCGTAGGACAGGATGAGTCTCAAGTCGACTAGTCTTTTCATCCAGAAAGCCCTTGTCTAATGATAAATTTTCTTGTTCATCGTTGGCAACATATCTTTTGAAACTTTACTACTTACTTAAACGGGGTTTCGACAGCCTTTCACTCATGTCGATCATGGGATCGCTGCTTCCAGTGGCACCCAGGATCGCTTGATCCCTTAAATAGTGGTTCGGTCTTCCTTGTCGTCTTGAACCTATGAGCTGTGATTCGAAGATACTCTCTGCTGGACCATTATTGTCCGTTCGCTCGATGTAACCGAGCCAGAGTAGTCGTCGTTTTTTGGCTTTTTTGACTACATCCACATCTTGATAGAACTCCTCCATTCGACTATGAATTTTTCTCTCGAAAGTGGTCAAAAACTGCGTACCTGTTTTTAGTCCATCAAAAAGTAGAACTGGCACGATCAAAGTTTTGCAGAGCATACATCTCGTCTTCCGAGTTAGGAGTTCTGAAACCATTTGTTTTGCCAAACCGAATTAGGAGCGGTTCCCAAGTCGAGTCTTCGCCGAATCTCCACTTAGGTGTCATTGCAGTTTTCAGTGGTCAGATGTTTCTTCGTTTGTTAACAACATGTACACTCAATTCTCTTTTCATAGGGTAGATGCGTTCCAAACTAATCCGCACCAACAAAATAAGGGCACAGAAAAGACACGACTTACTGATGCTCTAAATATTTCGGAAAACTCATAAGATGGAAAAATCGTATAGAAAAGTCGATATGAGCTTCTTTTTTTAGAAATGAGGACTAAAAAAAGGCCTTAGTTTCGAGTGTTGAAGGTTCTGCTGAGTTTAGTTCCTGATACAGAAATGAAATTATTCCGATTACGCTGGAATTTGAATGGACACTCAATATTCGGGTCATTATAAATAAAACAAGACAAGCCTGTTACTGACAGGTTGACTTCTTCTCCGCGAGGCTTTGCCTATATGTTCCAGAAATTTGCCTACACCATAAAGGAGGAGAGATTTATTGGTCTAAAATTCTTTTTCGAGTATTACCTTGTTTTCCTGAATTGTATTCATGTAAGGTTTGTGTAGACATATCCTAGAATACAAATCTGGTTAGTTCGGGACCTTTCAAAAGGAATGATGACTCAATACCATCCGAAAAATGATCTTTTCTAGCTTAACTCTAAACTGATACCAGCAACAGGAGTAACTATATCGTAAATAAGTGTCCTCTTGGCCCGAGTGCCGTCTGTGTTCTTCGTTAGAAGTTTCCCATGTCTTGCGGTTTCTCCTGCCTCCTCAATATGTTCTACGAATTTCGTTTTCACTCCCCCAATCAATTATTAAAGGTGTCGGTTGCTTCGATGAGCTTCCTTAAGTTGGTCAAGTAACTATTGGGGCGTAAAAGATCTTCGTTATGGCTCCTGGTGAAACCATTTGGCGCACCTGAAGAAACTCATTAGGTTCTCGAGTGGTACCTTAGCGTGAATCGAAGTTATCTCACCTGTAGGTTGGGGCATAAGAAGGTGCCCTATGGTCTCCATTTTCCCTTCATCCTAGCAGCTCCTACAAAAATCGTAGATGATGCCCAATCTGACGGCAATTGGACCTATTGCGCAATTCCCCGTAAGGATGCCTTAGTCTTTCTTGTTCAAGGTCAGGGGGCCTTTACTTCTGTTTGTGTTTAGTTTCGACATTAGACTCCGAGGCATGAGACAATCGTCCCTAGAGTTCCGTACTCTTTTGCTACGTTTTCGAGTCACTATTTTTATTTGTGTGGTTATCTCTCCATTCCTTCCAGCTCCATCAACTTTCTTTGCAAGTTCATCTGTTTTTACATTACCGTCTATGTTGCTGTGGCTAGAAACCCAGATGATGGTAACCTTGTGGCGGATGCCCAGATCATATAAAACTTTAATGGAGCTGCTTGTATATTTTTATGTTCGCATCGTGGATGAATGCCCGAGTCGTCTTTATTGAGTCTCTCTGAAATTTCTTATTTCTCTCAGTCTTAAAAGTTGGACAAGATTTAAAAGCACACTTTTGGTTTGGGCTTTATTTCTTCATGGAAAAACGCACAGTATTTTCTGCCTCATTTCAAAATATAAACTTGTTGCATCTCGTGGCAAAAGATGGATCGATCCAAAATAGTTGGACTAGTATGGAGTTGGCCTTTGGCTTTTGGTTTGTTGGTTTGAGCTTTACTAAGTTACTTTTTTTGCCATCGATACTTCCGTGAGGCACACTGAATCTAGTTGGTTAGATCAAGCTTCCCAGCTTTAGTAATTGCTTGATCTTTTATCCTAAGATTCGGTCTTCGGTTTCGTTTGGATTTCCGTACATCGTTTGATTCATAAAGTCAAAATAGAACTGACTGACGGCCTAGCCAACTTCAAAGGAGGTCTGAAAGTTATCAAATTCACTCGTTTGCTCTGCAAAGTCACGATATTCTTGGACTTAGATTAAAAGGTCAGGAGGAGATGACAATTTCGAACTAACTTATGAAACAGGCTAGAGTCAGAATTACTTAATGCGCCATAAACAGCTTTTGAATAAGTGTCTGAAAAATAGAGTTCGTCAAAACACTCCCCCGATTTTTTTAGTTTCTTTAAAATGAAAGGACATAATTGCATATTATTTTTTTTTAAATGCAAATTTTGATCTTCGGGTGGAATTGTATTTGCGAACTTTTAAAGCTTATGGCTCAAAGAACTATGACTCCAAAAGAACTTTTCTTGCTGAGATAAGCGGCCCAGAAACGTTTCCAAAGTCGCGCTAGCTGTCGAAGCGGTTGCATCGTCCTGTTGAAATTAAATGTCCTCCAGTCTTAGTTCATCGCCTTGCGGCTATAAAAAATCGTTTATCATGGTTCTTCATCGGTCACCTGTCATAGTATCCGTGCTTACCACAGCGTCCTCGATGCCCGATGATCTTTGTGCCTCGCCAACAGAGCGACATCTGTTGGATCTTTATTTTTAATCTGCTTCAAGCTTTGCATGCCAATCATTTCACAATTCACTGTCATCAGCTGGTGTAAATTTCCATTCGTCTCACAGTTCATTCATTCGTCATAAAATCTTGAAATTGAAGTTTTTCCTCGCCCTAGGGGTTTGCAATATGGATCCAACGAAAGGTCTATTCCGCCGAAGGCCAAGCACATCATCGCAACGTTCACGGTTGCGTCCACAAGCTAGCCAGCCAGCGGCATGTCCCACCTCAGCACAATCATGCCCAACGTCACCGAAGCACTCGGGTGGTCAACGCCATTCAATTGGCGAGCAAAAAATTCCCGAAGATGAAGAAGCTAGTGCGACCACATCGACACCAGTAGCACCGGCCACATCCAACAAAAGAGCATCACAGAGAGGTGTTCGAGGAGAACGAGAACGTAGTGGGAATCCAACAATAACCACTGGGACCAGTGAGGCAGGCAATGTCAGCAGCAGTGGTGGCGCACATTTGCAACGGAGCTCAAGCACGGTCAGTGGTATGAGTATTAGACCACGTAGTAGTCCAGCTGGCCTGCATTCATATACAGGTAGGCCAGTTCCACTTTGTATCCCCCCATTTTGTGCCTTCTCATCCTAATCGATTAAATTTCCTTCCTTGTTTAGGATCCGTACCATCATCCGTCCGTGGATCGCGAGTGGACTTAGACCAAGATGATCAAGGATCAGCCATTTACCTAGGCTGTTCGGCACCAAAAAACACATCAACCTGGTCCTTATCATCACGTGGATCCTCGGGCGGCTCAGCCCCACCAACACCAGTGCACACCCCACCGGTTAGTCCTAGGCATGGCATAAGGAGGTTAATACCCCAAACAGCTTCCATAAGACACAAAAATCCAAACCATCTCTCTTCTAGGACATCGAGTCAGGTGGCGAAAAAGTCAAGATGAAACCAGAACACCTGCTCATTGGTGGGATGGATGTGATTCAAGGAAATGTAACAGCACCCAAAATGTGTGATGTAATTTGACCTTGCTTCGAATTTGTCAGCAAGTGTATAACTAATAGTCCTTGCTCGATCTATCGCGCTCTCTCTCTCTCTCTATCTCTCTATCTCTTGACATCTCTCAGTGTTGCCATTGCATTAGATTTTTTCTTGGCTCTTTGTGCACTATATTCCTAAGGATAATCAAATTATTATTTTTTATATACAAAAACATAATAGAGCATATCTTCATTGTGGGACATGTTTTAGATATTAAGAGAAAACAACAATAATGCTATAAAAAAAGTTTTGTTAGGTTTTTTATATAGGAAAAAAAACAGAAGAAAGTACACAATCAGTACCTTGGTGCTTTTGAATGCACTTGTCAATTGTCAAATTTTTAATCAGTCAAACAATTAATCAATGAGTTCTTTCATCTAAGTGGCTTCGAAAGTTTTTTTCCATTGTTTAATTCTAGGTGAGCTCTGATCGATTTCGATTTCAGTTTTGTTCTCTCTGTCAATAATTTATGTTTCACATTTTTTAAGGTCCCGTACCTCAAATAAACAAACGGATCACATCGTTGTCCGTCAGTCCGTCAGTCCGCCGGCAAGACCCTCAGACACTCAGAAACGCGTGGAGGTATAGAGTTGAAATTTATACTTAATAAATCATCGCGTTCTAAAGATATTTTGCTACTCGCTTGGGAATCAAAACCTTTAGGGTACTTCACTTTGAAATTTGACAAAAAGGAATATCTTAAATTTTTTTTTAAACCGCTTACAACCCACCTACATGTTGTATGGAAGTCTTTTATTGCCGACTTAAGGCTGAAAATCGAAGTGAGTTCTTCTGTACACTTGCTTCCAAGCTCCAAGACATTTTCGCTCGAAAATTTACCTTTTATTTGGATCTTAGTTATTAAGAGTAGAAAAACAACATAAAGCCGTCTTGGCTATTTTGCACAGTATTTTTGAATTCGTAAGAGAACAAAAATTTGTCTAATTGAACAGTCAAATACTTTACAACACTCTTCCGCACAATGGAAGTCAATTTGAAGTCAATATTTCGTTGCTTGGGGATTTGGGAAATTTTTGCACGATTACAGAATAATTTCGTCGACGAAAGCTATCAAGCTATCCAAACCCCTCATCACTTTAGAAATGTGAATTTAAAAGAGAATTGTTGCCAAACCTTTGAAGCTTACATGCAATCTTTCTCGATGTCCACTAAATAGGCACCTATTATTGGCTCAAATACAGTAAGTCGTCCAATGGAGCCATAATAGAGCCATAATCTGAGGTGCGCCATCATTCAAAACAAGTTACCACACAGTTGAGTTGCGATTCCAATGTGCATATGTTCTTATTGTTTTCCAACTATAGCTGGGCCACAAATGGCTCAAGTGAGGGCAGGCTGCGGATCTCAAAACTACGAACTCAACGTCTAATTAGATCGAATGAATGGTCCTTGGCTCGAACAAATAGTTGTCCCTATCAAAATAATATTCGAAGGAAATACAGAGTGATAATACAATGCTCAAAAATAACCGCTTAATAAAATACTGTGAATTGAACGAGTACAAAAAAGTCAAAAGCAGAATTCCCATTCTTATTCGGGTGTCACCGAATAATTACAGCTGAGTTACAAACCACTAATTCTCTTCTCCTTATCCTTCTGTACGCTCAGTTATAAAGGTAGCCTTAATTATTTGGATGTGACTCGAGGGAATATTCAAGTAATTTGGTCAACTTGTGTACTTAGCAAGCAATCATATGATTAAGGGTAGGCTAGCCTTTGTCTGATCATTAAAGGACGGAATAAAATGTTTACATACTTCTAGCTAGAATTCCTTCTCATAGGACTAGAAGCTCGTTACTCCTTAAACATTGATGCAGAAATTTACAGACAAGCCTTTCTGATGAAAGAATTTTACTCATTTAGGTATTTAAAAACAAAATTTCATTCCGTAAATTATTTCAAAATCTATTAATCGCCAGGGCATTTAAGAACTCAAAATTAAATAAACATAAAAAACAAATGAAAATTGAAAACTATTAAATTTTTTCTTAGCGAAAATTAACTTAGTCTCTAAGCGCTTGTAGATCAAAGTTTAAAAGAAATATTTTATGAAAAAAAAAATATCCGCGCCAGGAGATTTCGAAATTGGGATAAATAATAAAAAAAAAATGGTGGAAATTATATAAAGTTTTCCTATAGTATTTTTAGTACAAAATTGTTGATTCCCCTTTTGCTGATATTGATAAAGATGATTTGAATGAAGTCCCTGCTTGATTGTTTTCTTTTTTTTAATGAAGCTTCTGCTCGAATTCTCGAAGGACCAAACAAAAGTTGTTTTGTATACGAATATATAATTTTCAGAATGAATTTATTAAATCTGCTTCTCAAATAAAGTATTAACAGTGTCAGTATTTGAAGTAGTTAAATTTTCTTTATCTTGACTTTTAAAATTTACACTTGGTCCTTTGAAATCTTAACTATTAAAAAAACCTGTGTGTAAACCCAATTCTACCGCATAGTTTTTAAGGATAGAGAAAATTCTTTAATCGGTTTCGTTGCATCATGTATATGAACGTGTGAATAGTTTCTACAAATGTAAAGTGATATAGCTCAACCCAGCCTCTAATTTTAAACTATTGATGTCTATTCATAAATATAACAAAAAAGAGACTTTATAAATTTACTATACTTGTACATTTCTACCTGAACTTCCAATTCCTATTGTATAGGATGTCAAACTTTAGCAATACTATTTTTAAATTTAACGCCTGTAGATGCATAAATTATTTTAGAAAATGTGTTTGAGGATTTGTCCTCATGATCTTTAGATTTTGGATTCATGAGAATTTGTTATAAAAAAAATGTATTGTTAAATTCAAAAATAAATTTTATAATGAAACTAATTCAGCACAATAAAAAAAAAATACATATAAGTTTCGTTTTAATGCCTTTCTTTTGGAAACTCAAATGAGAAAAAGGATATTTTTCTAAAAAGAAAAAAATATATACATAAACTAGTTGTTATTGCGATAAATTGTTAAGGATCAAACTTTGAAATCAAAAAAAGCAAAAAAAAAAAAATAAAGAAAATGCCTTTGAGGAATAAGTGAAGTGAAGTGAATGCTGCAATGCAATGTTTTGTTTTTGAAATATCAGCTTTAAATGCAACATGCGCTTAGATACAAAAAAAAAAACAAACAAATAAACGTAACATTCTGAAGCTTTTGCAAGCTTTGAAGATACAAAAAAAACAAAAAATAAATTTTCGAGCATTAATACAAACTAGATTTGCAAGTTGAAAAAAAAAAACAAAAATCACATACAAGAAAACAATGTTATTTACAAAAACAAAAAAGAAACTATAATAAAAACACACATTTTTAGAAATGATAACCTCACCAAACATAATTGTATTTAAAATTCACACATAAAAGTTGGAAAGAAATATATAAGAAAGTGTTGTAGAGACATTTTAGTAAAATAAAAGCATATAATGTTAAATTTTTACAGAATCCAGAAATACAATAAATTGAATTGTTTAAATGAAAATTTTGTTCCTTTTCTAAATATTTGGATTTGACGCAGTTGGTTAAGCGCCAGTCTTCCCAACTGGAATTTCTAGCTTGTGTCGTAAAAAGTATGGTTTGTGAAGATGATATTTTTTTTCTTACTGCAGTGAAAGCATAACACTGACATCAAGGTGATGAACCAATCCAAAAAAAATACTGCGACTTGAGTGAGTGCAATTGAGTCAAGATCAAAATACATCTCAGTCTTCTTCTGCTCTTCTGCTCGATCTGTGCAACATTTTTTTAAGGATAATCATAATTAGGAATTATGTAGGAACCTCCTCCTTGACACATGGCCTGATATGTTACAATTGATAAGGCATGGCCTCTTCTCATTCAGTGACGATTAAAGTCACTGAATGGGTGAAATGGAAAAAAAAATAAAGAAAATGCCAAGATGTGTGGCAAAAGTAAGATCATCATTTAAATTGGGTGTCCTTTTTTAAGAAATAGAATGAACAATTTGGCATGCGAGCATACCCTACAGATGTAAATACAGTTAAATGTACGAGTGAATGTCTACGAAGAGAAGTCAATGGTGTTCGCAAATCGTCTCTTCTCTCTGACAACAACTCTCTGGTTTTCTTTGCCAAAAGAGCGTCAACTGCCCAACAATCATCGCGAAACGCTTGTGCATTCCGCTGAGTTACCGACCAGCCAAAAATGAGAAAAATTAGATGATGAGAGTCTAACCAACTACTGGACCAACTTAACACACCAGAGGCAAGTAAAAAACTTCATCAATCTAAATCAAGGAAAAGAAGATTCGATCTTAAAATGGACGACCTTAAAATCTTTACTGGCTCATTATGGGGGGAACTGTTTCTTAAATACTTAAACCTACCATCTCATTCAAGACCAGGAAATAGTGAAAGTAACTTTTGGTTCAATATGCTTTCGATGTAAAGAAGTTTTTTGGCATTGCTGGGTCTTGATATTTTTAAGAGTAAAGTTTGCGAAAATGACTGAAGTCCCGAAAGGATCAAACATTGGGCCACTGTTTGTTGTTCTATAAGTAAATGATCTACCAAAAGTCGAATAATAAAACAAGGTTCATCCTTACGCTGCTGATGTTCGAATACTAAATAACGAACTTTTCATGAAAAAGCTGTCGGTGCGTCGAAAAGTAGAAACGTGGTGTAATTTGACAGAGGAATTTTGAGAATCATTTTGAAAGTTGACCTTTTTAGGCAATATTAAACCATTAACGAGATCTGGATACTTCACTTTGAAAGAACAGTCTATGTTATGACTTGGAAATGACCAATCCTATTCTTGAGGTCTGGTCTTAAGTGACTTCTATCTCTTTATCCGGCTAAGTGGGCAGCTGATGGATAAGAAATTTTGGAGATAATATTTATGGCCGCTGTGTAAGAATTTTGAATAAGGTCAAGATAAAGATTTTGTTATAAAAAATGCAACAAAATTTAGATTGAAGAACAATGTTAAAATCTTATTTAGTTTCGATCACTCGTTCTTTATAAAATTTATAAGGAGACATTTTATTTTAAAAAATTGTTGTTAATAAAGCAACGCTTTTCTGTTATTAATCCGCAAAGGTCTAACGATATTCATAACAAACTGGGAAGTCGAATCCAAATCTGAATAGATTGCGACATCAGAGATTATTAAAACAAACTAAGTTTTGGTAAACAACATTTAATAGTTAAAATATTTTCTTTTCACAACAGATACAAATCGTTACAGTAAATTTATTTATAAGTAAATACATTATTTGAACACAGTACATTAAGCACAAAAAGTTTACAGTAAATTCTTCTCGCTTTTTCATAGCTTCCTACACGAGCCTTTCCATATCCTAACCATAAAAAAAAACTTATTTATAAAATATAAAATATTATTTAAAAAAAAAATAAATTCTTAAAACGTAATGTTACAACAATTTAACATTTTATGTGCGACAGTGACTAGATTTTTTAAATCACTATTTATTTATTTAACTAACATTTAAATATATATTTTTTTATTATTGATTTAATTTTAATGTTTCTATGCATTGATTTGGAACACGTTGGCAGTGTCTGTTTCCTTAAGTAACTTTTCAACTGGCAGGACATTAATTAGGAAATAATTATTCTATTGTTTAAACAATTAACATTTATGAATTTGTATTAAGTATGTTGGGTTTTGTTTTTCTGATTGAGAATGGACTAAAATGGAGGTCCTTGGGGTTTTTGTATGGTCATCGGATTCATATCCTGCGAATAATATTTGACATTTTACATGGCTTCACGTCTTGCGAGTGTTTGGAATAGTGACACATTTCAAAAGAGCCTTGACGACCACAGTTTTAAGTCCACTTCAGTCAGATATAAACGACCCCTTCTATTTGTGTTCTATTAAAATGAGGACAACTCCACTGCCTTCACTCACGCGATATGATTCATCAGTAGCGGCGTAGTAGCCGTAGGATATGAACTAGGTCTTCGATTCTTATTGAACGTATGAAAGTCTTCAATTTCTGGACATGACAGCGTCGTATCCTCGAATCCAATCGGTGGTATAGAAATTCCACTTGATTTCCGAGGACTTGTTAATGAATCCGAAATCACTTCCAGCAGCGCTTCATCACTGAAAACAAACACAATTATTATCCGCTCGTTTGCCGCATCAACATTTACCATCCCCCGCAGAGACAGTTTCATGGGGTGGTTGGAATTGTGCAAAAATTTAACCGTAATCTATGTACCTGTGATACCGATGATGCTCCAGCAGTGTCCCTGTGGCGAAACGTAATTTCTTTGGTGACTCCAGACTCGAGGACCGTGTCAGCGAGTTCCTTGGGATGTTTTTATTCTTCAAGGAACTGCGTATCCCTGCTGCCAGGTCGTTGATGTGATTTTGTTTAATTGTGCCCTGAATGTATTTATTCAAAGCACGTGAGCCTCGTCGCTGTGACCGTTCGTAGGTGCGTTTAATACGAGCTTCTTCATCTTCACCGAGAAGCCAAAATGTTCGTTGATCACCTTTGCCCTTCATCGAGATGATACCACGTTCCTGTAAATAAGGAAACGTTTGAATTTAAAAACACAATGATTGTGGGTGTCCTTGCGGCGTACCTGATAATGATAGCCGCCCAGCTTGTCGAGAAGTTGTTTGCACTGAAAACTGCAATGGATTTTCAAGGGAACTCCCGTCGATTCCATTCGTGATGCAGTGTTAACTGTGTCGCCAAATAGACAGTATCTGGGCATTTTAAGACCCACCACTCCGGCACAGACGGGTCCGGTGTGAATGCCCACTCGGAGGAGTAACTTGTTGGCGGGACGATGACGTATTTTGAACTCAGCAACTGCGTCTAGGAGGTGCAGTGACATTGTTGCTATTTCCGCTGCATGCAGGTCACCATTACGAATTGGCAGTCCAGAGACCTAAAACAAAAACAAAGTATACGTGATTAGATGTGTTGCAGTGGCAAAACGGAAAAGGAAGTTTGAGCCTGAATTGAAGCTGCTTGAAAATATGTCGAAAAATTTGCCTGGAAATATTTGGTTGGAACTGATGTTCTCGAAACAAATCACACAACTCCTATTTTAAAGAATGCCTGAATTTGAACCTGTGTTCGGTTTCGAAATAAATTATCTTAAAGAAAGTCTCGTAGGCTTCTCCCTAAAAATGGGACCATCGAAAGGCTTAGTCCCGAGGCGAATAAAAACTCCACATCTCCATGCACGTTCAAGGGGTTATCAGGAAGAAAAAAGAGGCACGGACGGATAGACATTGTTTTTGAAATTCTCCTAATTCTTATGAGTAGGGAATACGAAGTGTGTGCATTCCTAACGAGGCGGTGAAACAGATTGAGGAAGAAAAGCCACTAACTAATTCGATGGAGCACCGTTTATAAAAATGAAAACAAAAAGGAAGGAGACCTTAAGTCGTTTATAAAGGGAGTTGACCGAATCGTTCGACTTTCGTTTCAGTGGTTCAATTTAAAAAAAAAAAAACTTTCAAAAAAGGGACAATTTCACTTGTTTTATAAAAACAAATAAGGGTATGAATTAAAGAAGTACAGAATCAAGTTTTCAAGTGTTTTATAGAAATAAATGTAGAAATATATACACTGCCGATCAAAAGTTTCCGAACAAGACATTTTGTCACTCGTATAAAATTCGTTGTTTTTTTGATTTTATTATCAGAAGTTTATAGATTTATCAAAATTGTTAGCATTGTGCATGGAAAAGACTTGAGTATCGAACGAAAATTTTCTTGTCGAAAAATTCGCATAATTTGGCTTTCAATCGAGACATTTTATCGATCAACTTCTTGATGTTTCCTTTCATTCTCTCGACTATTTTCATTATTTTCGGAAGTTTCCTCAAGTTCGCCGATGAGGTCTGATACACTGGCATACCAAAAATATTTTTAGACAATTACGGAGCCACCACATTGCTTGTTTGTTTTGACTACAGACTTCGAATTTTAACCCATCTGTGAATCTGGCTGTTAATCAGTCTGTTGATATATGCTGGACTTTGTTTTAAAAATGTAAAAATTCCATCGTGAAGACCTGCTAAGCCAATAAAGAGAAAAGAAACTCATGACACAAGATCTATGAGTCCACAGATTCTGTAGAGCAAGTCTCGAGTCAGAGTAAATTGAAAGCAAGTGATCCCGTTCAAAGTTAGGGACACAACACCCGAAAATTTATTTATTTCACCGTTGCTGTGGTTTTTTGTTATGAGGCGAATCCTAAAGGTTTTTTTTTCATGACTGATTTTTATCTAAAGTTAAGCAATCAATCGCAATCCGCTTGGCAGGAACTATAACATTTTGCAAACAAAAACGAACTAAATATGATCCCCTCGAAGAGCGAATACCAGAAAGAAAAAGATAAAATGCCAAAAAATGCTTTAAGAACTCAAAACGTTCATGGAAATGTAGTTTTTTAAATTTATTTTTCACTATTTAATTCGAGACATGTTAGCAAAAGAACTCAATACTTTTTACAGACCTTAGGAGGAGTCTGAGAGTGGGAACAGTTATCCATACATGTATGTTTTACTTTACAATTATGGCAGGCAGTCCCAACTTGATCAACTTATAAGCCTATAAGAAAGTCAATGCCAAATTCAGAAGGATTTTAGAAAAAAACAAAATAAAAAGCTTTAACGATTTTACGAGCCACCCCAAAAGAGCAGAGATAAGATTTCTATACCTCTATCACAAAGTTTTCAATACTGTGATTATACCACAAAGCTGGAAAACAGCATCAATTGTCCCGATTGCAAAGCCAAATAAAAATGTCGATACTATTGATGCATGCACATTCAAATTAATTGAAAAAATTAAAAGTAATTGAGAAAATAATAGCTAATCGACTTTATGGCTTACAGAATTTAAACAAGTTTCTGTTAAATGCGCTTTCCATCTTTTGAATTTTTAAAAAGCATTTGCTCGAATACGTATCCAATTAGGTATTTATTTTGTAAATACCGTAGAAGAGCTGAATACGATCAATTCAAAGTACAAAGATCTAGATCATGGTATGCAGATGATGCTGCAATAATATGTGGACACAATTATTTAGAAAAAAACTAAAATGTAGTTTCTAAATTTGCTTACTGCTAAAATACTCAAATGGTCCATCATTTTTCGTTTCAAAAATATAAATTCTTCAGATATTAAAAATGTCACTAGCCTCAATATTTAAGAGTAAAATTTTAACAATAAATACAATCGGAAACCTTATTGTGAACACCTGAACACCTGAAAAAAATTCTAGCAGCAAGGCTTAGTATTTAGTATTATCAAATACCTTTATTCAAAGCAAATTAATATGCCTACATGTTAACTCTGTTTGCTATATTATATAACAAACATATTAGTTTTGAGCTTAGCTACTAAACTGTTTCTGCCCTTGAACAATAAAAACCCTACACCAAGCAGCAAGGAGAGGCATCAATGCCTACCGCACGAGCTCAGGATTACCATTAACTGATGAGCGTTCTATAGAAGTCACTACCAAACACTTACCCACAGACTCTAGCTCACAAACGAGTCAAGCGTATATACTTCCCTGGGAAACTGCAAATACCTTTTAAACATCGTACCAAATACATCCAACCCTAGTTGTTGGGCATCATTTCTGTGCTTCTGAATTTGTGTGCCTTGAAAAAGCGCAGCACCAACACAACAGTTCTTTTCGAACTAAAAAAACGAAAAGCTGGAATTTTATCTATACGGCTGGGTCGAAAACTTTACACAACATCGCTTTTGCAAAATTCTCAGAAGAAGGCGAAGCTGTAGCAAAACTCGAAGGCTTAAAAAAAAATGTTCTTGTATTGCGGGAAAATGGACGAAAGCCTGAAAGCGATTTGCAAATTTTTGCATAACTCGTCAATGCTATGAAAAGTTAGAGATTCCCTTATAAGTAAAAGTTCAAAACAAAACTAATGTGGACCGCAGGAAATAAATGTTGCGATAACTAGAAATGAACGAGCTGATAATGCCGCCAAAAACAGACCGTTTATTTGAACAATATTCCAAACGCGGTATTCTTAATACAAAGTCCAGAAGTATGGACCTACAAGAAGTGGATTTTGCTGGTCCTTGTTAATAGAAACTTATATAGGGTTGTTTCAAAAGAAATTCCGTCAATCAAGGATTTGGTCTGACCTATGGCAAGAGTTGATAAAAATCCACCGCCAACTTCAATTTCCGCTCAAGTATGGAAAAGCATCATGTTCAGTATTCAAATGGTCACACAATAACCGCATATGAGTATTCCTTGATAAAACCACAAAACACTTTACTGTTGCTATTCCTCCAATTTGTTAACATTTTTATGAGGACAAATAACAATAAAAAAAAATACCCAATATGCCACAATTCCATCCATTTGCAACGCAAGCATCTATCTCCCCAAAACAGATGGAAACCTCAATCAACTTTCTCACAAAATGAAACAATTTACTCCCAACTGAATAGAAAAAAAAAAATATAAACGTTGAACGAGTGTGTCCCTTAAAAAGGAAGAATCCAATAACATCAAACTTACCACCATATACGCATCCCCGATTGTCTCCACCTTGTACACATCGTAGTGTCCAATTATCGAATCGAAGCACGTATACAAGTCATTTAGGAAATCAACGACCTGTAGGGGTGTGCTCTCTGCCGACATAGTGGTGAAGCCCACAATATCACTGAAATATATCGACACATGCTCATAGCTCTCGGGGTCCACTTTGTTGCCCTTCTTCAATTGTTCGGCCACCGGACGAGGCAGCATCTCCAGCAGTAGCGCTTCAGTCTTTTTCTTCTCCTCTTGTAGTTGATCGGTGCGTTCGTCCACCAAAGCCTCCAAATTGTTCGCATACTTCTCCATCATTGACATCATATTATCGAAGATATTCGGTTTCATTCCCTTCCGCAGGGGGCGCAGTTTAGTGCGTATCATCTTAAAATCGGGTCGCTCTTCTGGTCGCTCGCTCCAGCACTCACGCAAACACTCCCGGACGCAATCGAATGAGGTTTCCAGTGGCTGCAGCGATGGACGATATGGATAGAGATAGTCCTGGACTTGTAGTACCTTATGCAGACATTGCATTGCCGTGAGACCGGTCTCACCAAATGGTCCGTGACGTACGTGAATCTCATACAAAACAATGCCAAAGGAATAGGAGTCGCCCTTTTGAGTGCCGGCCACAAGGGATGAGGGTCCGCTTCGCAAAAGCTCTGGCGCACGATAGAGTAGCTCTGCAGATAACACAGAAAATATTTTTTTGTTTTTTTTAGATCTGTAAAAGGTAAACTTAAACCCTTTGAACTTACTTGTACATTTTGTGGACATACTGTGCAGGTCGGTGGAGTTGTCCTCCAAACCCTTTTTGAAGGCGAACAACCCAAAATCACTTAATTTCACCACCCATCGTGAGTCAATGAGGCAATTCGATGTACACAACGAGCCGTGAAACCGAATGGGAGACTCGTGTAAATATATGACACCCTGAACGAAGGAGGCGATTACAAAAAGGAAACAAGGGTTGGCGCTAAGTGACCATAATGTTGGGACTGGGACTGATTTAGTTAATGACCGGTTGGGATCATTATACCGCTACAAGTCCTCAGTTTCAAACAAACATACTTACCCTGATTATATCAGCTACCATTGATGCAATAAACATGTTGTCCAGCTTGACGTCCTCGTTCTCAAGAATGTCCTTAAACAAATACACAGAAATACAATACGAGCAATACACTTGGCGCAGTTCTTTCTACTCACTTTCAAGCTACCCCGAGTGCAGTACTCCGTAATTATGCAGATATTCGGTGGATCTGTGCAGGCTCCAATGAATGCACAAATATTGTCATGGCGAGTATCCCGTAGCTATGTAAATCGAGACAGATAAAAATGCACATTGTTTCATCAGATTGTCGCCGGTCCTTACCAGCTTGAGTTCCTTTTTCATCTCTCGGGTAATGTCGACACTCTTCTTGCGAACCTTCTTGATGGCATACAACTGACCCTTGTACAGGCCAATGGGAGTGAAAATGGTCGTGTAGCGAAAGTCCGCATCCGGATTTGAGCTCAAACTAACTTGACTTGTCCTTATCAGCGGGTGAGTGGACTGCAATAGAAATGAATGTGAATGAATATGCTCGTCTCATCATCATCATCCCATCATCATACTCGAGTTTGTTTCTGACTAGTTGTTTCCTTTTCGTTCTCGTGCATTTGGACTTCACGAAAATCGATTTTCCATAACAGGCTATCGAGCTCCTGTTCATAGCGCCAATTCCGATAGAGAACCAAGGATACGATGCCCAATAAAAGGAGGGCTCCTCCGGCTATTCCTGCTGATATTTCACCGGTGTAGCCTGCAATACAGCAAACGTGGAAGGGTTTTTAATTAAATTATCTTTGTGCAGAGTCTCCAAAATTGTGGTCAACTTTGGTAACTATGTTCACTTTGAGATGTAAAAATTGCGAATGGTCTTTGTGAGATGAATCAGGACTGATTGCTTTGACGAAATAATTTTTGACTCTTTTTGTGGCGAGTGCTACAAGTGCACTAGACTTTTTTTTATGGGGAAACTAGAGGGTTTTTCAATAAGAGCGCTACAAAAGTTTTTTTTAAATAAAATAAAAACGGTTTTGGATATCAATGAAATTTTGTATTCTCGTGAAAGTTCGTTCGATGCTATTATGTATGGAACTCGATTTCTTTTGCATGGCCACCACGGGTAAGCTTGAACCGATTTTCGACGGTTTTCAAGCATAAATCGGCCGATACTGCTGCAATTTCACGTTTGATATTCGTACGAAGTTCATCAATCGTCGCTGGCTTGTTGGCATAGACCATAGACTTGACGTAGCCCCACAGGAAATAGTCTAACGGCGTCAAATCGCACGACCGAGGCGGCCAAGCGACTGGACCATTTCGTGAGATAACACGTTCTCCAAACTTGGTTTCCAATAAATTGATTGTGACATTCGCTGTGTCATGTCCTCCAAGTCCATATCATCCAAATGGGGCCAAAAATATTTGATTATCATTGAACGGTAGCGATCCCCATTCACAGTAACGTGCTGGTCTTGATCATCACGGAAGAAGTACGGCCCAATGACGCCGCCGGCCCATAAACCACACCAAACCGTAATTTTTTCGGGATGAAATGATGACTCATGGAGTACTTGTGGATTGCTGCCTGATCAATACCGCATGTTTTGTTTATTGACGGAGCCATTCAGCCAGAAATGAGCCTCATCGCTGAAGATGATTTTTCGATGAAAATCCGAATCATTTTCAAGTTTTTGCTCAGCCCAATTCATGAACATACGACGCTTCTTGTGGTCAAGTGGCTTCAGTTCTTGCGTCAATTTAATCTTGTAAGGATGTAGGCCAAGATCTTTTCGCAAAATTCGCCACAACGACGTCACAGAGATGCCCAACGCTTGAGAACGAAGTGTGAGAGACACATTTGGGCTTTCTGCAACTCAAGCCCCAGCGGCAGCAATATTCTCGACACTACGGGCACTTCATTGCCTCACTGGCATGGGAACATTTTATACTGTGCCTGTGGATTCAAATTTTTCCGCTAGATGCTCAATTGTTGATCTGCTAGGACGATTATGACGACCATAAATTGGACGTAGCGCTCTTAATGTTGACTGACTCCGAATTTCGGTAGTCAATTTTAATAATTTCGACTCGTTGTTGGCTCGGATATCTTTCCATCATAAAATGGCAAACCTTACTGAAGAGAAATGTCAAAAGAGCGGCAAGAAATATGGCATCGTTAGCTGTCCCTGTCGCTCTACTTTTGTAGCGTCCCTGTTGAAAAACCCTTTACAAAGGAAGGGATACTTTGATTCGACTGCTCAGGTTCTAAGTGTTATCTTATCAGGGGGAACAGTGTTCATGTAAGCTGAATCGTATCTTTTTAAGCTCGAGAAAAATCTGAGCTAATGAGGTTTTATGCCCATCACCAGCCTGTAAAGATGGCCGTAGTTACTTAAACTTTCACTTCCCATTTTCTTATAGAAAGACAGATAAATATTAATTTCGTACTAGAAAAAAAATTACAATTATGTAGACCTGCTACCACACAATTTACAGCACAGAGTTATTCAAGGGTATCGTTGGGTTTTGGGTTCGTTCTTCCCCTTTAAAGTTTTTTTGGAGAATTCATCCTTATTTATTTTTCACAAATAAATAAATTTAATTTATCATATAATAATGTATTGTAAATTTTGCGATGTTACAATACAATGACAATATTATAATTTTTGCTCATGAAATAGAAAAATCCAAATCTAAATTTGATCTCACAGTGGAAAAGGCACTGATTCGGAAATGATTCTACATTCACAACTCAATTCTTCGCCAAGGAGTTAAGAGAAATTAAAAAAATAAAAAAAATGTATGGTTGTTTACTCTACGGAACCCTTCGTGTGCGTGTCCGACTCATTTTTTTTGCACTTTATGAAATTTGATAATTTTAGCTTTTGTCCAGATGTCCACATCGAGTCATTGTTCGTCAGAGAACAGCGCGTTAAAAAAAGAGACTGGCTATTCAAGGGGTACCACGGAGTGATAATGTTTTTTTTTTTTTATTTTTTTGCACTCTCCTACAAATTAAAGGCCGCTTTAATACTTAAGAACAAGTTGTTTTTTAATGCTTCCCGAATGTTTATTATGTCATCCCTGTAAACTGGCCCCAAAATGGTAAAAAAAAACCTCTCCTTAAATAACCTATAACTTCATTTTTAGGGTTATTCAGCAAAAACCTACTTTCCCCCTGATTTATTGCACTTTAATTTAAATTTATTTAAATAAACTAGACCTCGGAATTTTCAATATTAATTTCAAATTAATTGAACCATAAATTGCTGAAATGCTTTCCCTGCTTGTTTTACATTCGCCTCCAATCAACTGTTAACGCAGATGCCCTCTCAATTTCAGATTAAATTGCAAAGTAATTAAGCTTATTATTTATACATATTTTCATACTCACTGATACATTTTTCTCCGGCGAAACCACATCGTGGTTCAGCTGCCGGCGGCCCACTACCAATCCATGGAATATTCCCGTACAATTTAAAATCCTGCCAATGGAATTAAATTTAATTGAAACATTTGATTTGACAAAAGCAAACGATGTTATGACTCCCCTACTAATGTCCCCTCACCTGAATAAAACTCTTAAGTAAATTTTTCAATTTCGCAGCATGTTAGTAAGCAAAACAAGGATTAAAAACAACACGAAAAAGATGCAAATTTAAATTTATAAACAATTATGCGAAAATATTCTCAACTTACAGGTAAAGCATCGCCCTTTGGTCCACCAAATGTCCCCACAGGAAGCAGTCCATAGCTCGTTGTATTTCGTTTGGATCGCGACAATCCTCGCGCTAGAACCGTGTAATTGCCAGAAGCATCACCATTCTCATCGATGTACACATGGTAGCTGTGTCCAAGGATGAACATTTTCGAAAATTAAACTCATTGGAGAATCAAATTAATAACTCACCCCATGGCACTCAAGTATTTGGATCCTTTAATAGCACTTATCAGAGCAGTGCCGTTCTTTGGTTTCTCCTGTGATTCAATCAGCTTTATTAAGCCATTCGCATATAAGTGTACAGCATCATACAAATATGCAGCTTCAGCACTTATCTGTGTGATAAAATTGAATCAAAAAATATATAGGGTTGGTATTCACAGGACACGCTGTCACTTTTTGTTGATTTTCCAATAAACACAACAAAGAAAGTTCATATAAGCTATCTGATAACTGAGGCTGAATACTGACCTGTTTGGATCCTCCAAAATATCCCAATGGATTGGGAAAATTGAATGGTGGCTGTTCCATGTATTTATTCACCTAAAAAGGATATAAAAACAACCAGCGGGAGTTAAGTCTGATATTGGATAGATTTTTATTGGTACTTTGGCAGACACAGAAATAGGAATTGGTCGGGTCAATATTTGCATAGCTTCGGGAGGACTATTGTAAAATATTCTCGAGTGGTGCCTTTAAAGATTAATAAATCAATATATTTTGTGGTAACTGCTTGAATGTGAAATTGTCTGGAACAAATATGTGGACAGAAATGGAATTTTAAGTTCCATGCGTGGGCAGATTTGAGGAATCTTATTCAAAACGTTTGTAAATGGAATTGAATTAAATTTTCAATATAAATGTACACTGTCGGTTGATAAGGGTCTTGTCAAAATAAATTTCTTATTTAAGTGTTTCTTTATTGGAGAAAAATGCAAAAGAAAACGCTGAAAAACACTCTTTCTGCAGCGTTAAAAAAATCGCCTCCAACCGACACTCTTTGTACAACGTACGACCCGAACAATTTTAAGCTTTTAATTGATTAAATACTTCATATTACGCTTTTAAATTCATGTTATATTGGATGGTAACGAATCTTAAATTGGCCTTATAAATACTGGTGTACCACAAGGCTCCGTTTGGTTCCCTACTCTCTTTTTTATTTTTATTTACGATCTCTTGTCTCGCTGGTCTTCTCTATTCCTAGGCTAAGAGCAATTTTTTATAGCTTTTTTGTAAACACTTCGCCTGTGAATTAGGCCAATTTCAACCCAACGTTTTCAATGTTTTTTCAGTTCGCTTTCCAATCCAGAACCTTAAGAGTTTCAAAAGCTACGATGGGTTAAGATTTGAATAATAAGGGTATTCGAAAATGCTGTTACACGCCTGAAATATGTAAAATAAATTATAATCCAACTAGCTCCATGAGGCCGTTCCAAGCTTAGTCTAGTTTTTATGCCATATTCTCGTTCTTTTCGGATATTTTTGTTGAGAGCTTCCTGAGACTTTTGTCTGTTCTTCCAGACAACGTGCCTTTAAAAAGTCGCGAGAGATCATGTCAGACAATCTTGTTAATCAATTTTTATCGAGAAACGATGAGAATAGTGGTATCGTAGTTTTGAAAAGATTTTTCGTCCTTTGCAATTGATTCTGTTTTGCTCAGCAGTCAAAATAATCATGTTACCCAAGGAATCCTCGACAAAGTGAGGACCGATGACACCTCCGGCTTATAAGGCGCACCTTGCATTGACTTTGAGTGGCTCTTTATGTACGATACGTGGTACCAGTGCCGGAAAAGACAAAATTTTGTTTGTTTATGGAAATCGGCTTCATCGTACAGAATGAATATCGATTGAAAATTGAAAACCTTGGAAATCAGCATTTAACCAGGATCAGAACTAACACCAAGGCTTGCCATCACCTCCAAATACTTAGTCTTCGATGCATCTCTATTGCTGGTAAGGCACTTGTCTACTCTTAATCAAACTAAAGTCTACTCTGAATCAAGCCTTCAAAACTGGAAGAACACTTCTTGAGAGACAGAGAAAGCACTTAAGTCAGTCTTTGCTTTTTAAAATTCATTGGAGTAGAATGCAATGAAGATCAAGTTGATAACATAGAAAGGCAATAACCTCTGCTATGTGCCTCCAAATAACCTTTATAAGCAAATAGTCTACGCACTGAAAAAAATACCGCATAGAACCATTGTTTTTCAAAATCCCGAATCTTTTCAATTTAATTTGTTCTTATGAACCGTCTATTGGGAAACATGTCAGAAACCATGTAAAGTACTGCCTAACTTACAACAGGTACGCTTTTTATAAAACGCGAGCTCAAATCCGGAAAAATTATCAAGGATTTTCTCAAGGCACTATCCCTCGTGAATGGATAAAAAACTTCAAATGTGTCGACAAGAAACTCGTAATCCACCCCCTTTATCTTTTGGGCGAATTATATATAACGCTCAAACAAAAATGACAAAGCAATGGCCTTGTTCTCAATCCCAAGCCAGAGGGATCTTCTTTTTCATTTGTTTTCGAAAAGATGAAGTCGGCCGAGTTGTTCTCTCTGGTTAACCCACGTTAATCCGCTATCTATTTTCCAAAATATCCCAGCACGTTGGAAATAGAAAGCTTACATTGACAGATAAAATACTGCGAATTTTGAATGAATGTAAAATATTATAAATGTATTGTTAATTTTCAATCTCCACTTAGAAGTCAGCTATGAATTAAATTTAAGCTTAAATCATTTAAGCTAAAGAAATATTCCCCTTCGAACCAAATCCTTTTGCTCCTTCATTTTACGGGTAATCATAATCCCTTAATTATTAACAAAAAGTTATCTGATGGGAATGTTTTAAGCAGAGAACGTTTAACTCGAATATGCTTGCTCTTGAGTTTTCTGCTCCGGCATTCTCTTCCTGCTAAAGCTTTGTAAAAAAATTTATTCCTTTTTGGCCAAATATTATCTCTTCCTGAACACATTTTTTTTCCTTACATTTTTTGCAATTCAACAATCCACATTTTTAAGACGCACATCTCCTACGAATCCAATGCTTCAACAATGAGAGTAAAATATGATGTGAACTCGATGCTATTATCCCTCAGCATAAACGGGTGACCATCGAACGGGGTTGTAAATTTCCGCCCAGATTTTTCAATTACTGACAACGATGAGTGATCCCCGTGCACATTGTACAACGAGGGTAAGTTAATCCATCCGAATCCTTTAGCAATCGTCCATCTTGATGGGCTCTACGAACAAACCAGTATAGTATGCTTGCGTTCCTTGCAGATGTTATTGACATCAGAAAGGACACTTCCTTCGTCATTGTAAGAATGTAAAGGGATATTATTTTTAGAGATAATAAAAAAGAACTATCGGAATTGTTTTATTTTCAGGAAGGTCGATAAAAATAAAAGCTGGAAGTAAGCAATACCATTTTGTCACAGATGGAATGGTAGCAGTCGATTCTCGACTATCAAAAGATCCAGAATTTTCTTTCCCTACCCGAACACTTCACATTTAACGATTGCGATTGAACGGCATTTATAAGTTAAGCTAACTTTGATTGTGAAGCTTACTCGGAAGCTGATGGATGTGACGAAATAACACATCTTTGGTAAAACGATTTTCTCTTCGCGCTGACTAAATTTGTAAAAAAAGGTCCTTCTTTTGGAAATGCAATCCTGGAACTTAAATCAAACTCTTAATTGAAGTTTAATAGGTTGCAAATTCTAAAGACTTAAATCACCATTCTTTGGAGGTCAATGACCTGCTCATTCAATTCTTAGCAATCATTTTCGAAAATCAATTGAATTCTTTTAATATTATTTGAAGTCATTAGTGAATTCACTTTTAATCGGTTGAAATCAGTGAATCCAACGAAAATTAATTGAATTCATTAAAAGTATTGACAGTATTTATTTTACTAACCGACACTATGAGAACAGAGCTCTGGCGTTTACCCGGTTTGACCCATCTTCTGATTATGGCGAAAATTCTGCACCCATTTTTCTCCGCAAATTAAGTGTATTGAATGACTTCATGTTAAACTTAGGTGTAGCAAAAAGGACATCTGCTCGATGTACATGCCAGGATAATTATAGGGAAAATGTGATTGCAAAATTGAATTCGTAAAACACCATCGAAAATTTATTCGACACTCGTTTTTATAAGAAATTTATTTCGGCTTAACTAGTCCTGGATACGTTCATTTGATTCGCCTTTTCATAAACATGCATATCGGCTTATTATGTTCAAGATACCAGTAGTCCGTCACAAAATAGTTGCGTTTCATATTCATGAATACAAATGAATGCAATCATTTGAATTCATTCAATCATTGGTTAAAATTGAATGCAGTGACTTCAAAAGACTTAGGTTTTGTTTTTTAAATTCCAGATTTTTAGACTTCAAATTATTCTTAATGAATTCAATAGAATAATATTTCCAAGAGATTTATTTCATTAAGATCTCTGTCGATATGAATGTTGACAAACGCCTGGTTACCATTTAAAAGGAGTAAATCTTTTTACTGGATTCTCATGGAAATTAGTGGCAGGATATGCCGACAAAAGGATCTGGAAGATTACCGAAAACATAATAAAGAAAATTAACTTATTAGTCGGCCGTATCGCCAGTTAAATTGCCTTATCCAAAAAGGCGAAGTTCGAGTAAAACATCACTGAAATCATGGCCACACCAGGGGGTAAACGAGGTCTAACAAAAAGATCAACATCAAATTCAGTGCATTCGAAACCATTCAAAACATGGTGGAAGTACTGCAATACAGTTGGTCAATTTTAATGAATGGATCCTTTCCTTCATCTGATCAATGGCCAAGCTTAGGGGAACTGATGCGTTCATCGAGTTTTAGTGACAACTGGATTTGCAGTTGGATACGAAAGGGTCCTTGCAAATATATCAGTAATAATCTAAATATATAGTATAACGTCATCACCCTTCCTCAAATTTAGCGACATGTCAGTGTGTGAAAAGGAGTCTCAGGAAAGATGGTTTCGTCGCCAAGCTTTTGAGGACAGGACACATTGCTGGTTGTCGAACTCATCAAGAAAATTTATCAAAGAGGAAATCTATAAAAATCTATCTGAACAACGATGCGATTCACAATTTAAACAGAACATTCGCGAGCCTTATTATCACATTGCCGCCTGTCCTTACGATAGTTTGACGCAAGGGCAACTACGAATACAGCTTTAATGATACAGTGCAAGCTCAAAAGGGAGTTGGACTTACTTAAAATATATCTAACAGGACCTGAGATCCTTGGCAGAATTGAGATCTACGGGACGTACATTTTTTAGGATCGCTTCCAATGCGACCCCGATATATGACATTTTACAGGATCGAGAAATATTGATGCGATTTGGGATAGCGCAAAGGCAAATCATTGATTTCAGCCTTTAGTCCTGCAAGGATGACCACTCGTACAAGTAAATCAAAGAGCCGACTTCGGTGTAGCAAGGAATGAGGACTGCTTACTTTGACTGCATATACCTTAAATATCAAGTTCCAATATGGCTGTAAACTATGACCGATAAAATACAGCTTCCAACCAAATTTCCAACTGGGAGTTACGCCTAACGTAGTTCTAGCTACAAGGAGCCCTTCAAACAAAAATGATATATGATAGCAAGGAAATGCGGATGATCAAGTAAGGACTATGTTAACGATATGCCTTCTATTTACTTTCCAGAGTAGCAAACATCAAAGAGTCAGTATAGAAGTTGAACCCGCAAAAAAAGCGGGTTGTCCTGTGGCTTCTATCAAATTCACTCAACTGAAGACAAAAATTTATTTTAAAGGGGGTCTAAGTCAGAAGGAAAATAAAGTTGTGCAGAAAAGCAAAAAAGAAACCTTTTCTAAAGCTCATGAATAAGGTGATTCGAATGAATTTCACAAGAGAACTTGTCGTTTGAAGAAACGCTTTATCCTGTTAGATGGAAAAAGTATAATCATGGCAGCCCTCGAAGACTTTATACCACGAACTAAGGAAAAATTGCTCTTACCACAGCTACCATAGCTGCAAATGTTTTCTTGACTCTTCAATTCCAAAGATGAAGAATATTTTTGGACCTCTTCTTTGGAATTTTTGAGGCGATAATGCACCGTTTAGATCTGCCAGAAGGGGATGTATTTCTTGAAAATTGTATGAAGGCGCTAGACAATTTTAGGAAAAGGAGTTTAGGACTCAATTTCGAACCGCCCTATAGTGTTTTTGTCGAAAAATTGCATTCGTACTCATTAAATTGTATCAAACTAGCCGTGTCGTACGACATCGTCCGCGTTGGTTTCGTGTACGTAGATTAATTTTAGGACTCAAAAACTTTAAGTCCCTCCCCTGTGATACTAAAGCGTACTAATTGTCAAATAAATGTTACACAATTTTCTGCCTACCTATAATTGACCTTTCATATTAAAAGTTGATTTTAAATAAATTTTAAGTCCTATTTTGACATTTTGTGTATAAATCTTTACATATAGAAATTTGTCATCGCGGACAGGTTTTTAGTTCTTAAATTTCTCTATAATAAATTTCTAAGTTAGTTAATAAATATAGTGAACTAAAATAATTGGTCGCCACAAAAGACCCTTTTATTTAAATGGTGAAAGAAATTTTGAAATCGGATGGAAAGTTTCAAAGTTTACCACATACATACAAACTTACAAACTTTGCCTCTTTATAATATAAGTACAGAACTATAATTTATTGTTTAAAAAATTGAAAATGTAAACATTTCGTTTATTTTTAAACTTTAAAGGTTCCGCATCTAAAGAATGTCAACGGAACTCCGCTGTCCGTCGGTCCGTTCGTCCGTGTAATTCACAGACTGAAACTCAATAGGAAGATTTTTGCAATTGTATGTACTTCTATAGCGGCAATAACATCAAATATAATTAAAATAAAAAAGAGTTTAAAAACGTTAGAAAGTAGATAGTCAGATATTAATTGTTGATTAGTTAAAAAAAAAACTCAATTTAACGCCAAGAAGTAGTGTATGTATGGTGGTACGGAGCCCTTTGTAAGCGTGTTTAACTCGTTTTAGGTTGCTTGATTTTTGTGTGCCCTCATTTGAGTGGTGCGCCATTGTAAACCTTTTTTCAATGGTTCATTATTTGATTCTAGGGTATTTAAATGGACCTTCCTAAACATATGGCCTCACCAAAGTGTTTTGAAGCGGTTAAAAAAAGTGTATACTAAAAAATGGGAAAAAACACGATACAAAAATTAAAGCGGCTCATCACAGGCGATGGTGTCAAGTTAAGAACGCCTTGCCTTATTCATCTTAACCTTCTGACAAACAAGGAAGGACGGATACAGAAAACTCATCCATCAAGACAACCAAATACTTAAAAGTAAGTACGTGTGACCAATTTGTTAAATTTTTACCCCATAACCGTTCTTACCTCTTTGGCGAAATTCTCGAATGATGTTGGTGCTGTCGGAAATATCCCCAGATACGATTGGAATGCCTCCTCGGCCCTCGAATCGATTTTCTCCAACAGCAGGCCACGCAAGTACTTGTCCGGCGACGAAGGATCATACTGTTCGATATCAATGCCAACAACAAAGTACTCCCCCTTGGCAAGCAGACCCTTCTTGTGTAAACTCACCATGAGTCCGACGTGCTCGTAGTAATGACTAAGGATTAAGTAAACTGAAACGAAAAACGAGAAATAAAAATCTGTTCCAACCAGAGTCAAGGAAATGAAAAGGGGTAAGCTAAAAGAGGATTCATCAATCAGTTGACGCTTGCTTAGGGGAATGAAGACAGAAGGGTGACACGTTCTAACTTGGATGGCGATTTGTTTAGATTGCTATCAGCGATAAGTGGACACACATTATACCACATAAAATCAACATAAGGGAAGCTTTATTAATTACTCGTAAAACTTGTCTCATTAGGGACCTAAATCCTTCATTATTCCAAAAGTAATTCATACTCGTACAACGGTTTAAGGATAATTCCCCACATAATGTCAGCAGTAAGCGCCGCGCTCAAAAGAGTCATTCGTGTCGGCAATAAATCTCCACGATGGTGCCCTTGAAACTTGAACTCGTAAGAAGCTACAACGTAAACGTAAATCTTCGAGTTTGCATAAATCATCCCCCATGGAACGTGCTCCCCAAAATTAACACCAACACCGACAACGACGTTAATTTACGATCTTCCGTCAGAAGAGGAAGAATGCTTCATCGCTTCCACTAAACATGCGGCACACGAGTAAGTGTTCCAATCACCCCGTGCCCTCATTTCCCGCCAGTCAAATTCAATACTCACTTCGTGTGTTCGCGAACGTCTTCTCCACTAGATCGTCGAAGGGATTTGCCATGAAGCCATGATGATAGATTGTATTCCAGGTTAGAGTGTCACGTACCTTTACACCAGCTTTCCGTAGAATATTGAGGATTGTGTCCGCAATTGGATTGTACAGGCTCTTCGCATTGTCGAGGTACAGGAATGTCACCTGGGTGTAAACAAACGATGACAACATTAGTCAATTGAAGCGCCATCATTCGTCACTTCCTGGCAAGCTCTCACCTGTGTCCAATTGAAGGCCATCAGAAGTGAGACAACAGATTTTGAGATTTGTGTATCTGGTGGACGTGTCCGGGCGAAGGTGGGGAAGTCCCTTTTGTTCGATGTATCCCGATGGGTGCAGTACTTAAAGAAACTGATGTAATGAACTAATCTACAGTTGGCTTCTGGATACTTACGTAGGAAATCATAGGAAGGTTAAAGGCGGCTGCCATGCGTCCTTCGTGTACACACGTTTCCTGGGGTCCAATGTAGCCGGCGACCTGTCGTGTCCACAACGATGCTGTCTGCCGGATGCTGGACACTTCATCACCATATGTTTCGGCAACAACAAACGCAACCGAATGTCCGAGGCTCTTCAGCCTGCCACTGTTCACTTGTGTTATGGCCAAAGATATTGCTCCAGATATTGTGATTCCTGTGTGGAGATAAATGAATGAAGGGAAGTGCAAACTGTTGACTTATCCCAATGATAATATTAATAAACTGATGGGTTAAATTATGGAGATGCCTTCGGGGTGAACTATGAGGAGGGTAATGGGGCTGAAATATGATTAGTTTTGCTTGGTCGAAGACCTGACGAAGGATGTCTATTATTTATGGAAAACTATCAACCGAAGTAGTAACATTTTGCGAAAGATACGGAGCTATTTAGGGATATGGACGAGTTCACACATAAATCTTTTTCATGTGAGAAGTATTATTCTGTTTACATCAAGTGAAAATATGGGTCATCAAAAAGTCTCAAGCAGTGGTCTGTCTAACACAGTTCAGCCTTAACTACTAGGCTTCTAAATCCTTACAGTTCAAAGCTGAATGAGCCGAATTTTACCAGTGCTCCTTGCATATCGATGTCCCGTGTGGCTAAAAGGAGACATCTTTTATAGATTTAGAGCTCCGGAATTTCGAAAGGAACGAAGCTGAAGGAGGTCCTTTATATAGGGGCCAACTTAGTCCGCGTGCAGTACTGGTTAAACTGGTAAAACTTTTCTTTGATTCGTTTTTTCACAGTTCTTTGCTTGCGCCAATTTAATTTGCAGAGAGTAAGGAGCAGATATGAAGGATTTCGTAATGGTTTGAAACTTTGATGTCGTATGGCTTCTATTTCTCCGAATACTGACTTTTTTGCATTGGCTCAAAATTCTCAGTATTTTATTTATTTATTAAGCATAACTCATTCTGTTTTTAGAAGCGGAAAGCAAAACTTTCTGTTAGTTTTATGGCTTTATATGCCATTTATTTGACGACAAGAACTTGAAACTCTAGGATGACAGGGCGGTAGAGTAATAATTACAGCAGTAGATGACCGTACTCGAGCACTATAGTGATAGCTTGGCAGTGCATAGTGACAGAGTGCTTTCTGAAAGCGAAAAATAAAAAATAATATCCAAGTCAAACCTGTTGACAGTGAACTAAAAACAAAACGTTGGACGGCAACTGAACTGCAATTGTAACTTTAATATCCTTGCTGCAAGACGACTTCTCAAAATGTACAAAAAATTGTTCGATTAGTCGTAAACGAACTCAAAATTTATGAGGCAGACTTTGCTAAAGATCTCCAGGAAAATGCAATTGAAGATGTGCGCTCACAGACCTTCAACCCCCGAAACGAGCACCTTTTGTCTGTAAAAAAAACATCAAGTAACGCCTGAAATATGCCCAAATGTATGTCCGACAACCTTTAGAATGCTAGAACTCGGTGAGTCAATTTGTGTCTGATACATGCCGATGTGTTTAAAGGATACAAGGTACAGCCTCAAGTTCGGAAAATTTCTCGAAAAAAATTTGCTAGCACCAGTCTCCTAAACCCTATAGAGCGCCCGTAGGTGCACCTTGAGAAAAATATTAAGGGAAATATATATATTTCACACAAAGATAGGAGTTGGAACTACAGCTTATTGTTATAGTACTTCGGATCGGCCGCAAAGCCGATCATGTAAGCCGAACACTTCAAAAGATTTGTAATCACTCGCAAGAGATGAGTTTGTCAAAAAACTCTGAGATGTTCTTTTGCGAATTTGAACCTGAGACCTCAACAGTCAGAGAGTCATGTCCATAGATGGTATAAACGCTTATTCTTAATCTGATAGCTCGTTGATATTTTTCACAGAAGTGATGGAGAGTGGACAAACAGTTTAATGTTGAAGCGGAATGACTTTAAAAGCTATCGTATGACTTTTACGCTCTGAAATAAGTAACAACAACAAGTATTGAAACCTGAATTTGACTTTCATCCTTAAAAAGAAGAACCTGCCCCCTCTTAGGTAGACTATTTGCAATAAACCTGGAACACTAGTCTACAGGTGATATGGCTGATAGAAAATGACGTATATGAGAAACTTGATCATAAAACGAATTGCTTGATCTGCAGAGTCTTGACAGCATTTCTAAGCTACATTATAAGAAACTCAGTTGACCTGACTTGACTTGACCTGACTGGAGTCTAGAACATCTGCACGACTTACGGATTAGTTTTAACATTTAGCTCCTCATGCGAATATCATTCAAAAAATCTTGTCTTACACACAATCTTTAAAACTAAGAGATCCAATAAAAAAATAAATTCAATACTTGAAATAAGGCTGGACCAAGTAGACCACCTGGTGGCACTCCAGAAATTGTTTTTCTTCTTTTTTCCAATATATGAAAGACTAATAAATTTTATCCGACAAATATTTTCCAAATATAAACCGTTTCACTTTTAATTAAAAACAGAACACGAAGTGATTGGTTTGACACAAAACAAACAAGGACTGAGGTCAATGGGTAGAGTGAAAGCTGCGAAAGACATTTGAACATTGACATTTTTATAAATGAGACACTAATTAGTTGCAAAAGTCCTTAACATCAACAGTATAATATCGCTTCGTCTTCACAAGGACCAAGCAATTTTCTCTTACAATAAATCTCCATCAGAAAATCATTCCCAAATACCATCCCATTATAAAAGTTAACAGTAACCCCATTTACACCACTTCTACTCACCTGGTCTTTGGTAGTCCAAATTGCCTGGTCTCCTTTGCGATCCTGTCAAATATCCCAACGTGAACACCTCCGAATTAACATTCCAAATTAGATTCAAAATAAGGAAAAGCACTGACGCAGAATACACTTGAAGTTCTAAAAGCGCTGCCCAAACTCGAAGGTGTGACCTCATAACGTGGTTCCGCTCTCAAGAAAGGGAAACAAGGATGTTCACCGCCGCCCGTAGCGCTCTATTAAATTAATTATAATAATGATTGCTGCGTTGAGAGTATAGCTCCAATTAAGATCCTTTCACAAAGTGATTGCATTTCCGCAGGACACTTCAAGTGTTGACGTAATCGAGCGAACGAAGTTTCTTGCCAAATTAAAGGAAACATCCTGACTTTACGTCATTCAAGTGTATCCTTCCAATGGAATGATTTAGTTATTGTCTACCCTTGTATCCTTCTTCTGCATAAAAGTTCCTTTGCAAGGAAACGACATTCAATAAGTACGTTTATTTCGTCGGTGTGTGTGCACTTTGCTGTGTCCTTTGAGATTTGATTTAAGAAATTTCCTGCTGAGTGCAGTTGATAGAACCTTCAAGCTGAAATAATAAAGGGAAATAGAAAAAAGATAATGAATAAATTGCAATTATCGATTGGGAGCTTATCAAGAAAAAAAAATTGACCTAGTTCAAGACGCAGAAGACCGATTGATCGGTAAATGTTGACTTTTAAAGTCTTACAACAACACAACCACGACCGCTAATCACTGCAATTTATCATTACATTTTTGAAATCAATCCAACTCTGTCAGCTTTATTATCTGGCGGCTCAATTGTTGGCAGTAAACAAATCGCCCGCCCACAACGGACGGGCTTGCGATTGAAATTGATTAATCGTTGGCATGTCAAGCGCGATGGTTTCAATTACAAGTCCCTCGAAGGAGGGGAAAATTATAAAAGAAAAATGTTAATTTTCTTTTTATTTTGTCTTTTCTTTGCCAGCCAACGGAGGAGGTGTGAGCCAACTACTACCATTAGTGGAATTCTAATAAGTTGTTTGGATAATTATTTCTAGGGTTCCAATGAGTTGTTTTTTTTGCTCTTCATTGGCAACCCATTGGCGGGTTCTTCTTCAGTATTCCGATCAGCTAGGTGAAGACAAGCTGACACTCACGTCTTGGTTGTTAGTGGTGGGATATGAAACTCTGACAGGCATATGAGTTTTTTTTTATAGCTGAAACTATTTTAGACTTCAAGAAAGAGATAACTGAGTTTTCTGTTTAAAAAGATCGCCAAGGTCTAACTTCGATTGAAACTGTTCTGTCAATTAATTTGAAATATACTGGAGAGAGTAGACTCCTAACTACAGAGATACCGAGTTAAAGAGAAGTCATTTCTTAGAAAAGAAACTCGTCAGAACCACATAAACGTAGAAATACTGTCCTAAGATTAAAAGAGAAACGAAAGACCATGTTTCTTACAATTTTGCTTCTTTTTCAATCTCAATTCTGCCTTTTCTATCAAAGGTTCTTGAAAACCTAATAAGCTAGCAAATGTTTGCCCATAATCTTCTAACATCCGTCCAGTCCGAAATTAGAGCTCATCAAAGTTGTACGACTGCAATACTAAACTTGGTTGAGGAATTACGTACTGAAACTGACAAGCGAAACATAACATCTTAAGTTTTATTGAATTTTTCGAAGGCTCTTGACACAGTCCCGCTCTTAACAATACTGCACTTAAACTAGTCAAAAGTTATCTGAAAGGAAGAAGTCAAGTCGTTTCTGTTGTCGGAGAAATGTCCTGCTTTCTGACTTCCAATGAAGGAGGCCCGCAAGGACCGATTCTCGATCTCTTGTTGTTCACCATGTTTTACAATGACTTACATTCCATTCTGAAGGACTGCAAAATTCAGTCGAACAGTTGAAGAGGCGACAGTTTACCTTAACGAAGATCTATCGCTTCTTGCACAGTGGTCAACGGAAAATGATTTTCAGTTGAACTTAAAAAAACAACCAAGCGATGTCATCTCTCATCTCGGTTGCCTTAAATTAAGATTGATGATGATGAACTAAGTTATTTTTAATCCGTCAAAAAACTAAGGTGTTACTTTTAACATAAAACTAACTCGAAGCATTTATGTCCCTTTTTTCCATAGGAAAAATCTTTCGTTAAAATAAAAATGGTGTTAATTAAATCACTTCTGATTTTTAAAAAGCCTTTCAAAAAGTTCTTAGATCTTGATCTTGATCTTATATCAAAAAAGAAATCACAATACCTTTTCCAAAAACTATATTAAACTTAGAATAGCAATTAATATTTTTTATCCATTTTTATTTATATTTATCTTTTTATATAAAAATTTAATGGGTATTTAATGAGGCTAACAATTTTACCAAGATGAAAAAATAAGAAATTACAAAATAACCGCATCCGTAAAAGAAATTTACTAAGCTCTGAGATTCATTAAGAAAAAAAAAAGATTTAAATAAAGAAAAGGACCATGAATTGAATCCTGTGGAACGCCGTTTTTTAAAATTTCTTTAGTTGACTTGAATGGGTTGTGAAACCCTCTAAAATTGTTGTTTAATTGAAGGCTGCGATGAAACCATTTAAGCATAATAATATCTTAAGTCTAAAACAACTTATTTGTCGATAGACTAATAAGTCAAATGGTGTCATCAGCTGCACCGATTTTTGACCGAAGATGTGACCTTGCATTGGTAGTCTGATTTAAGAGACATCAGCGTTATACTCATTTTCGAGTAATTAAGAAGCGTCTTTTGTTCTATTTTGCAATGCGTCGCAGTGAATGTCCTGCTCTAATTTGGCTAAGAGGGCAATTGGACATTGGACAGTCCAATGCAAAAAGGCTGTTAGTATAATCTAACTCCTCATGATACAATAGGACAGCAGTGTCGGCCACTTGCGCAGGGTTAGCTAAATAAAAAAAAACGATATATTGTTTGTGTTGTAGGATTATCTCTATTTAAAGGTACGTCCGAAATTGGAATTGTGAGTAAACTAATGATCATTCATTGCGAGTTGGTTATTATGGTTAAAAACTGGTAAAAGACTGGATCGCAGTCGGTGCGAGAGGTAATATAGAATCCTTCAAAAAAGAGGATCTTCGATGTACGCTTATTTTAATAAAAAAAAAAGAAAAGCAGGATGAAGACTGACTCTTTAAAAGGCTTTATAAATGCAGAGTCAGATAAGCAATCAGATCACCAGTGGACCTCTAGCCAGAAAAATTATGAAAAATTTGTGTTTTTGTAAAGGGGCTGCGCAAGGCCTGTTTTCCGTATCCTAGAAAAAACCTTACGCAATGGTTTTGTCAGCGAGGAAGAACGAGTTATTAATAAATGATAAATAACAGAGAATTAAGCGAAAATTATGTGATCTTTGCGTCCTTATGTACTCAGGTATCCTCTTGAAAAAAAAAATTCTAGGAACTCAAAGCGTACAGATATTTCGAAATTTAGAATTTCAAAAATCGGGCCCATTTTTTAAAGTTTCAAATAATAAACTTAAAATTAAAAAATGCACAAATAATGTAACGAAATTGCCAAAACTGTTATCCTCCGGATTTACTCAACTTGTATTCATCGCAGCATACAAAGATCGACGATAGCTTAGCACCATAAAGACCCAATTCCTTGAATGCCACAATTGACCATTTCTTATCAGATTTAGGGTAACACTTTACGAAAGCAACCCTCACTTAAAATTCACACAACCAACCAATGTTGTTCAAGAATTTATCACACGGCCAATCAACACCAAAATGAACATTTTGGGTGAAAAAAAAGAAGCAAATCTATAAAAAGTTACTCCACGATTGTACATATAGTATGTACTTTTATGACACCTCAAGTGACACTAACTTATGCTAAAAATAGTCACAGACATTTACTTGCAGACAGACAACAATCCTTTCGTGTAAGTTTTGCCAATTTGAAATTGTTTAAGGTTTAACGATAAATGTTTTCCACATACAGAATTTCAATTGGATGTCGTAACTTAAAGTAGCTATGTAGTTGTATAGTCCACTTAACTGCCGCACATCTGAAAATGGGAGACAATCAGATACTAAAAGTGAATTCCGCTGGAAATTTGATATTCGTCTCTCAATATAAGACCAATTAGAGTGAATGCCCATAAAGGAACGATTTCATAAAAATGCAAATGTTCTTATTGTGGTACAAGGACGAAGCAATATCCTGCTTGGATGTTTTCCCATAAGCGATTCAGGGCGTTTTGAAATACTCGTAACTTAGGCATAATGTCGCGCTACAAATTCTGCCGTCAATGAAGTTGTTGCCTCGAAAATTGAATATAGCTGAGGGCCCTTAAAATTAAGATGTTTCATATTAAATTTTAGTCCTGCTTCACATACATTAATAGGCTAACAAGAGAATTCAAAAAAACTGGACGTGGATTTTCGAATGTCTAAAATTATAACAACGATGATTATGTTTTGGTGGTAAGAGTTTGCATGAAAGTTGGCGAAAAACTCGCCCTTCCAGCTCTAGCCATCATTTGCCCCTTGGGATTAAATAAACAACACTATCGCTGAAGTGGTTGGCAAGCAATAGAGGTTTGACCAAATACTAGAATAGTTTAAACGTACCATAAAAAAATAGAATAGTTTAAGTGGCACCTTAAAAAAAATCATACAGAAAAACGATCGGAGAAATCAAAAGTGATGATAGTATCTTCAAATAAGGGGTGCCACAAGGTTAAGTTTAAGACCGTATTCTATTCCTGACCTACATAAATTCTCTTTTTGATCTAAATTTTAAAGGCCGACGATAAAGGGTTCTCGTATGCTGTTAATAGTCGTTTAGATTTGGTTTCCGACAAAAATTGGGATCTCTATCAAGACAATGAAGGCAAGCTTATCGATAATGTTGAGCAACGTTTAATTAGAGCGTGAACACTTAGGGCTTAGTTTCTCGAAACAAGTGGATGCTTTTAGAAAGTATTTTCGTTGCACGTTTCTACACTTCTTCTTAAAAATTATGAACTAGACTTCAATGTGGAATTAATCGTTGGGGCAATCTGTGACTTAAGCATTCTTCTCGTCCTTCGTCTGTGATGTTTTAAGGTCGGGTAATCACAATTACATATCGTAGCTTTAATTCAATTTATTTACAGTTCTTATTCAATGTCACTTAATTTCTTACACTTGTTTCTTTTAATATCATAATTAATCAGATAAAAATTGCTTGATTTCGTTTAAAGCTTTTTCAATTTCTTAAAATTTCAAGCCACCTAAAATGCATTTAGAACTCTTTTTTTGAGTTCGTTCAAAAGACAGTGCAATTCAATACTTCTATTTCGGTAACAATATATAATAATTGATTTATAACTGTGCTCAAAGAATAATTAGACACGAACTCTTTTTAATCAAACTAGGACTTTTTTTTAAATATTAAGAAAACATTCATTATTATTTTTTTTTACTCATTATTGTAACTTCATATTTACACATATTATTTGAAAACAAAAATTAGAAACAATTTTTGTTGAATTTCCATTACAATATTCATGCAGAAGTAATTTTTCGGACTGTTACTAAAAAAAAAGGTTTTAAAAACTTGGTGGGATGACTTAGTTATAAGTTTGGGTTCATAGCGTCCCGGTAAGCTGGCCACCTAGTCCTGGCATCTTCTCAATGAAATGTTATTCCATGCCGCCTTGTTGAAAAGATTAAAGCTGCAGCATGGATAGGGTAACGAGGAAAAAGTGAGCGTTTATTTGTTTAAGCAAAAATGACAGTGAAAGTTATAAAAGCCAAGGGCTTTGTTCTGCAACAGTTTTTTTTTCACAATACTGCTCATTGTATAAAAGCAATTTGGATGCATTCATTGTTTTTTTTTTCTTCTCCAAGGCCTCAATGGGATTGCAAACCGGGCTTTAAACTGGTCAACTCATAACTTGAATATTTTCCGCCTCAAACTAAGACTTCAAAAGACAAGAAGTGTGCTTAGGATCATTATCTTGTTGAAAAATATATTCATCTGACAAATTCTCAAATGCCCATGGATCCATTAAAGGCTTACATGGGTTTCCTCGAGGCCTGTTTTCAACATTTTTTTTCTCTTACAAAAAATAAAATATTCCATTCAAACTTTTTAGTGTCTAAATTTTTGACAAAGAATTTCTGAAATTTTCGTAAGAAAAATATTTAAAACTCCGCCATTGCAACGTTATTTCCGGCGACCCCTCGGAAAAAAGGTGCGTCCGTGTTGCGAGAAGAACTCCTTACAGGAACATCCGGAGTGAAAAATAAAATGAGTATTTTAGCTAATATTATAAACTAGAAATCGGACGATGGAAAAAAAATATTATGAAAATTAGATTTTTGGCAGACCTTTTTACAAAAAAATAAAATGTCTCTAATTTTTTTCAACTAATTGTAATCGATAAAAATAAAAATCATTCGTTCAACTCCTTGTGAATTGTATCTCAAAGAATTGTGTAAAATTTTATCACAATCGGTTGAGAACTTCTTAAGAAATCTTGACAACCGACTTTTAAAACTCAGTTTCGAGAAAAAGGTGTTTAAAGTTGCGCGCTTAGCCTACCTAACCTTGAGCGCGCAACTTCTCAAGGCTATATCTTCGAAAATACTACTCGGATCAACTTAAAAATTTAGGACAATATTCTATTTTTTAAAGTCGTGAAACCCTTTTTATCCCATATTTTTTATTTCCAGTTCTTGTTCTTGTTATACAATTGATATAGGGCCAACTCTAATGTATTCTACAGGCATGTTATGTAATCCTCTTTTGGTTTTGTTTGACCTCGTCTTTGGTTTCTTTCGGAATATCTTAAGCTGTCAGTCTAAGTGTACACCTTAGTAGCTTATTGTTGTACTATATATTTTTAAAGCAAACAAGATCCTTTGCAATTCTTCCCATGAATGATCTTTGAATGCGCAGTTTGCGTATTTCGGGTGTGCAGTAAATACTATCTACATAAAGGGTTTTTATCCCATGTAGAATTATTGTTCGACTTGGTTTATCGATATACAATATTTTTGACGAATTTGAAGTTTATAACTAGAAAAAATTGTTTACTATCATATTTTTTCTTGTATTTATGTAATCCTCAACTTCTCCTTCAATCCAGAAGAGGCGGTGGTCGAATTTTTGTTTTTTTTCCGCCTTTTGAATTTATGACCTTTGGGGAATTATAAGCGCAACAGTCACTAAATGTTTTTGTGTTTTCAATTTGCATTTAACAAAATTACGACTTACACAAATGAGCCTTCATCTCAACAATTCCGATTCTAAATCAAAAAGTTGTTCCGACAGTCAACTTTAAATAGTGGGCACATTACCAAAGCGCACCGTCAACATTGCAATAAATTTAATGTTGTATGTATTCGCGTTTGCTCCACCATAAAATTACAACAATTAATCCATTACGAAAGTCAATACCAATTAAACCATACGGTGCCACATGTGCAAACATAATTTACGAATTCCCCGCTTATCGCAACCAACTAAAGCTCATAATGACGGCTACGTGTTGCGTTGAATGCATTTTCCTGTGGCAGGGGTTGTCTAACGATTTAAACAATATTTTCAATTTAGGTTATTCAAACACACTCTGCAGTTAGCGGTGAGTCAGTCAGTCAGTCAACACACAACACAAATAGCTATTCCGGTGAGTGGCAACGATTGTCGAATCAATTTCCTTGATCACTTCCTGCATCCTTAGGCAAGTCGACCGCGGCCATAACTCAAGCCATGCTTCATTTGCATGCAAAGGCAATTATTTAGTAAACACCGTGTTGCATATAGCAAAGAAAATACCAGCTTCGAGTTGAGTAGAGGAGCACATACAGCGACTTGTGGAAACACAAAGTTTTTGATGCACAAACTTGCGACCAGTGAAGCATTGGAGTAGGGTAAATGCGAATGTTTAAAATTGAAGGAATTTTTGCGACTATGGGTGGGTTCATTGAGCCTATTTTTGGTAGTAACGTAGATTCTTTTGTTTTGCCAATTAGTTTGAAAATATTCCAAGGACGAATTGTAATGGATTGTCCAACATTTTACTCGCCGTAATTGAATAACTTTCTTAATACAAACCAAAGGGTTTTTCAATACGTACCAAAGACGTCTTAAAATTGTGAAAAAAAAATCAGGACAAAATCCGTGGTCACCTTCAAGCTACTCTCAACAGTCATCAGCCACTCCTGAGCTTATTATATTTACCATTCTTTGCCGCTCCGAGCACCCTGCTTTCAGATTGTGAACCGGAGGTCTATTATTGCCTATTCGGTCAATGTGGTCAATTTAGACTCTAGATCATTTTATAGCTCATAGAGTTCCCTCTTTCTCGACGGAGAATTTTTCTCTCGAATGTTCAAAAATCTGGCTGTATATTGAAGAACTGACAAGAAAGTTGTTCATTAGGTTCTTAAAGTTCATACTTTTGGGAGGAGGAGTTGACAACTTTCAGCGGCGTTAAGATGGAATGTCCAACCGGAAGCCATACTGGCATTGACATCAGACGTTAAAACAATAAACTGGATAAGATCTAGTAAGCAATGGATTTGCCTGGATAGTTGTTGCAAGACAAAGCAAGATGGAATGGTCAGAACTGCTTTTCCTCCCAAATCTGATAGAAAATGTGGCATGAATGGTGCCGCGCCTCCCAAGAGTATGCAATACTATATTTCTTTAATTTTAGATTTGTCATATCATCGCCCATAAATATGTTAGAGTAAGTCAAACAAAATCTAATCTACGAGAACACCGCACTTTTGTTGTTTTTGAACTTTTGTTTAAGCAGTTGCTTCTTTCAAAATGTGTTGGGGATTTACTTCTTCCTAGCTTATGAAGTTCTCTTGGGTTGAGTCGTTAAGCGCCTGCTGGAAATGCTGTTTGATCGGAGAAAAGATTCTGGGCGCACATAATGACTCATTTGAGTGTCATTTGCGTAGATATTTGGAATTATAAGTGTCCTGAGGCGTCCAATGTAAATTCTCCCCTTTTGCAGCTTTTTAATGTTATACAATTGCACTCGGAATCAAACTGCCTTTCAAAAGCGGTAAGAGTCGACACTTACTCGTCTGAATGTCACGTCTGCGTGTAGTCGTTTAACTAGCAGTTCGACCGTCTGGAGAGCACTCAGAACCCATTATCTCTAGTGATCCCATCACACGAAGGGTTCCGCGCCACCATAGCGTAAGCAACACTTTAGATTTGTCATAGCATCGCGCATTTATACGACTTACCCTCGCCCTCAAGAGTCATACTACTCACTCTCGTGATGCAAGTGCCGCGCAGAAAAATAAGTGGATGTATTTTAAACCCAAATATATTAAGTTTCATCTGCCTATTTTTAGGTGTACAATTGAGTCGTGATATTTAATTTTTAACTTTGTTGTTATAGCGGCAATAGTAGTACGCATTCTGTGAAAATAACATGCCTATGATAGACGGACAGACGGTCACACAGCTGAGGTGTAGTAATAGGGTTCCGTTGGTACATTTTGAGTACGGAACCCTAAAAAGGGGGTTATAACTGTGCTTAACCCGATGCTCAAGCTCTTAGTTACCTACAGTGGCACGTCATTCTCTGCGAGTTAATTTTTGGAAATATTGCCAGACTAACGGGCTACATCTTATAAGCATGTTCGAGCACCAAGTGCCAGTAGGCAGCGTCTCAGAGTTCTCATTCGGCGGGCAAGGACTCGCCACAATAGTTAAGAAGCATTCCATGGAGCTTAAACACGGCGAAAAAGTGCAACAACAAGGATGGCTTCACGTGGAATTGAGTTTGTCTAGACATATCTTCATCGAGAGGAATTGCTGGGGACAAAGTGCTGCTAGATCTGGAGCATGGCAGACACTGAAACTAAGACAAGCGAAACGCCGCAATCCGAAATATTGAAATAGACCAGAAGAAACACAATGAACGTTTTAACAGGATCCATAGGTAGCTACCTATCCTCAGCAACATGTGAGTCCAAAAAACTTGATCCCTTCTACATAAATGGTGACGAGGACAGCAGCGAACTCAAAAACGGTTTGAATCGATCAAAGCTGGGACAAGATTAAATGGTGGTGCGAATATTTTGATGATGTAGATAAGAAATTCATTGCGAAAATGGTGCTGCGGAAATATCCAATCGAGCGATAGAGGGAAGCCCCGAGCACGTCTCTTAAATAAGAATGAGCAATGGTCAAATGAAATTTCATCGGCGCCTTGTTTACACATGGTTTTATGGCCGCCCCTGTTCACGCAACTGAAATTTCAACATGAAAAGTGGACGAATGATCAGGACATGCGATAGTATAAAAGACACTATCTGCGGTGAAACGAGGTTAAGATTCTGTCAGCTTATATGAAAGTGTTTGATGTTCGTGAAAAGGAAAAGAATTTGCCTACCAAAGTAAGTGTTTTGTTCCCCTCACTTTTTTTTTCTTAGACAGTCTTATTTATTAATACCATCAAAATCAACACAGTCGTAGACCGATCCCTTTGATAAAAGATTTCAACGTCAATGGGGACCAGTGACTTTACTCGTTGAAGAACGATTGGTTAGGCATAAATTCAATAAAATTGAAGGCTATTAAAGCAAGTATGACAGAAAAGCCCTTACACTAGCACAACTGTTACGATATCGAAATAATTCCAGTATGAAAGTGAAAGCCTACCACTGGCGCCGATGCTCATGGCAGATAAACCGAGATAGTTAGGTTAAGGGTAAATCTATTCATGGACAAAATAATCGCGAAATAAATCCATTGCAGCATCATAAATGCTTTTAAATATTAATTATTTAACCCGCATTGACTCGAAGTCTTGTCTTGCGGCACCATCTCACTATTTCCTGAAAATCTGTGCCGGTCACTTATTGCGACCATACATTTACTCGTACCAACACGGCTTTAACACCTTCGTGCCATGAATATGAATTAAAGTGCTTTCAGCACACACATGGTCTGCGGCCACATCTGGCGGATGAAGGTTTTACAAAACTGAAAAATATTCATAATCGTTGTTTCCCTCGGTTTTTATCATGTTCATCTGGTCAAGTGAATTCCATTTTTAGATGAATACTCGTACAAGCCACCCGTTCTAACAAACAAAGGATTTACAACCAAAAAAATAAAAGTCCTCTGAGAAATACTCACACATTCATTTTCTCGTTTGGGTAAACCTCGTATCTGGAACAGAATCTCTTCACCTACTTAATGGCTCGTGGGAGTCATACCGCATTCATGCATATCAAAAGGATACGAACGTAGTATTCGGAATAAAGGACAACATGTTTGCATTGTTTCTTTCACATACAATTTTATGGACCATTAAATATATAATTAATTTATTTAACTCATTGTGTAGTAAATGTGTTTTGACAGGCGTTTAGTTAAACTTCAAATTAACTTCGGCACACAAAGAGGACATTTATGGTAACAAGGATGAGATTGCCTTCTTTTAAGGATCTCTTCAGCGTATAAAAATAACTTGATTGCACAGCCTGTGATGCTATCTCGGCGCGTAAACATCCGACAACTTGGAGTGCACCACGATGTTTTCAAACGAATACCGAGAGCGTCTTTATGGTATTTTAAATACGTAACAAGAGCCTCGTTAACGCTCGGGATGGGTTCTTTGAATTGCGCTTGTCCTTAATTGACACAGTGGGAGAGACTCCCTTTGACAGTCAACGTAAGGACCTGTTTACTCTTATCCAACACACATTTACCTTTGGGGGATGTTTATCTCTGAAAGAGAATCAAACATATCCTCTGAATCCTGTGATTTATTTCGTATCCTTTTGTTTGTGTCCCCTTTTATTGACGAAAATATTGACGTTTTTAATGGTTCCTGCTCCTGGTACGTGATGTGGTAAACCAAAGTGGTAAAAGCAGTTGGAAGCTTGATGGTCGGAAGGATGAAAATCGTATCATCATGCTTTTGGAAATGACTTCTGACAATTATACCTTCATTGTCGAACTTTATAGAGATTGTTAATAATAAGGCGAACCGATAGGTTAGACTTGAAGATTTATGTTGTTTTCTAATCTGGATGAATAGAGTCATCGACTAATGATAGAAGTCTGACTAAGTGCATGGATTGACTGAAGTGATAGCTCTTTCGACTTTTTACTCCGGCGTTCAATGCGTGTCGTCGAAATACTGGTTTGTGTGTAAGAGACAGCAGAGTGGTGACGCAAAAACAAGCAAAAAAAAAATAGACAAGTGAGAGTTGACTCCGCGCATCCCAAGCAATACTTTGTTTCTTTTATTTGCACGAGTAGGCCAGGCAAAGTAAAAGCTCGACATCGGCTTAGAAAAAGAAATTGCTGATGGGAAATTAAAATGTTAAAACAAAAAAAAAAAAGATTTAATACTTATCTCAAACAAAGTGAAAATACGTTCGAAATTCGTAATTGAACGACATCCAATTGGAGTGGCATTAGTGAGAACTAAAGATAATGATTTTCATGGTAGTTTCGTGGAAATAAATAAAGTGTGTAATGTGATGTGATTCTGGAGCGTGTTAGATATTGTTGTAAAAATGTTCAAGAAATTTCTCTAAAGAAGGGACAAAATAAGACAAAAATGTATCTGAACATTGAATAACCTTTTGTGCCCTAAATGCGTAATCAACACATATTTCGTCATTCAATTTATTCCATTTTTTCGTTGCGATTTTATGAATTTTTAATTTGTTGTCGCATCAGTATAATCAGTGAAAATTGCAAGCATTTTCCTATTATGGTTCAGGTGATACAGGTCTGTTACAAACGCACGGACGAATGAACGGGTTCCTTTGGACCCTTTAAGAACGGAAACCTAAAAAAAATCCTTGCGAATAATAAATAACTGACAAATAAATTACTGCGAACTGAGAGAATACAAATAAATTAATATTCTTCCTTATTCGCTCTCCACCCATAAAGCAAGCGAAACCAAAACACAGCCTCGCAATGCAAATTGCAATACATAGGTACCTTGGCTGCTTGAAAATTATAAAAATAAAAATCTGAAAATCTTTACTTGATAATTTGCAATAAGGATAAATTGAAAGCTTATTGCTTCTTCTTAAGGATAAGGTTTCAAGCTGCTTGCCTATGTATAGACACTCAAAATTTCCTGGAAATAGCCAGTGACAGCAGCGTTTTTAAAGTCATTCTAACAAGATGTTGTCATGTAATTATATATGAAGAAAAGCATTACTTGCATGCAAATCATTGAAAACTCTTATTTATGTTTAAAATACAATATAACATATTGGGACATCCTTATTTATTTTATTAATTTTTGGTTTTTTCAGGTGAGTGACTGATTCAAAAATTTTATTGGCTTAATGGACTTTATGTAAGTAAAACGAAATTTGAAATTATAAGAAAAAATAAATTTTTAATTTAAAGACGGTCCAAATAGACATAAAAAAACAATCAAAACAAATCTCATTTAAAAATTGCCTATCTTATTTATATTTAAAATAAAGCAATGTTATTTCAAAAATTCGTAACAAAATTAAATAATCAATATCCAAAATTCGGAAGCGGAAAATGCAATTGTATTAAATATTTTTTTTTTGAAATTCTTTTGGGAAATTAAACATGTCTATTTTCACTAACAAACTCGTTCTTCCGCTTTAACACCGCTTCTTTGATTGAGCTCACGAAAGCTTTTGCTCAAAAACTCGTTGTTTCAGATTAGGTGCATTTCCATATGTAAAGCGATCTCGCTCGGAAAATTTCCCACGTAGTGAAAGAGATGCACCCTCAACCTGTGATCTTGTGGTGTGTAATTGGCCCCAAGAAGAAACATTACTGGACATACAAAGGCACGAATACTCAAAGACGAATACTCCTAATATTCACAAGTCCACTGGTTTTCATGGCATTTTACTTACGGTTTGATAGAGGCATTCTTGCTAGCTTGCAAAGTCATTTCTTCAGCATGTCTCGTTCCTTTCAACTACAGACCCTTTGCACTATCCCCCCTTATATCTAAAATCATACAAACTGTTTCTCAGCTTATAAAAAGGCACTTACCGCGGAAACTTCTTTATAACAGCAAGTATGACTTTCGACATTTGGAATCAACAAATATCTTCTTCAAAGATAAAAGGAATTTTTGAGTTAATGAACGGATTCACGTTTGGAACAAGTTATAAAATTGCTGATATGCCACAGGGGTGTGTTTATGTGCCTAATCTCTTTTTAATTGTAAGAAACGATATCTCGTATTGTCGCCTTGTTTTTCATATTCTTTTACAGATCAATGTCCCTTACCTTCGGACGGGGATATGGTATTCGGAAAACGCAAGTGATTTTGTTAAATGTTTCCTAATATCTAGAAAAAATTATATGTAGACTTGCCTGATATGTAAACTGAAAATTTTCTGTAAAAACGCGTCATTGGCCATTTTAATAAAAAGTGTTGCTATAATAATAAAAACAAAAATCTTTTGGCAACTAAAAAATTAAATTTATCGCTCTTCAATCGAAACCAACACAAATCGAATTCACAGCTTCTTGAATAAATAAAATGTGTACAAATCCGAATCATTGTTCATTTTATTATCCTTTAACTCGGTCAACTGTTGAACTACAACTACCGTTTGCGGGTAAAAAAAAAAAAACACAGAGTACAGCTTTAATCCGAAAGCAAATCCTGAAGGAGCATAGAAAATAAGCACATGCATCCCTTAAAAAATACTCTGAAATTAAGCGCACCATTCAAATTGAAACCATTGAAGACTTGCAAAGAGAAAAATATGAAAACAAGATTCTATTCACATCATGGTTCGTTAGTTGGTTTGCATGAGTTTTCTACGACTCACTTAGATCACAATTTTGGTCCATTTTACCAGGACTGGATATGAAAGGTATGTAAAAATTAAATCGAGTTCTCGGCTAATCATGGTTCCATCCAGATATGAGTAAATGACTCAGAGGTTGTGCACGTTTAGAATTGTAGAGTTGTTATCGCCCCGGAATGAGGCCTTTTTCTTAAAAATGTTTTCTAAGGACGAACTTTATTTCCTCACCTCATTTTGCGATTTTTCGATCCTACTGAACACTAAAGCAAAGCCGTTCAGTTCCTCAGATATCACTTTCCCGATATACGTGCCGATCAATCTTTTCAAGGCTTTTCAATATGTTTTAATAGGTTTGAGTATTGAGACCATTCTTAACTCGATGTTTTTTTGAAGAGCTTAACCTTAGACGCTTGGACTGCAGATTGCTTCTCTATTTCATCAGATTCATGCAATTTTTTGCAGCAACAGCTCTTTTGAGAGCCAGGAACAAAGGATTGTCAATCAATCATAAAAGATGAGGCTGTGTAAAAAAATGCCAAATGTTTCTTCCCAAAATCGAATTGAGACCTTTTGTCAACGCACATACTACTGAGTCAAGGACTCCCGCATTTTGCCATCGGCACAAGGAGCTTTCAAGGAGACAAATGAGTTCAATGACCATGCTTTTTCTCTATCTTTGATGTAATCACCCACAATTTCGCCTTTCATACTGTCCTGCTGTTGTTCGTTGATCGGATTCAAACAAGTGTTTTAAGGGTTTCCTCTTGCGATTCTTTCCAGGCTCTGTTGGCAGATAAAATTACCGCAGGCCGCTTAATTACGCTTAATTAATCTCATATGTAGAATCTTTTAATCTACAGAAGTTGCTGCACGAGTTTCTTTTGGACGATCTCAGTTCTTTCTTTTGAGCTTTACTTTGTTTCAAAGTTGACTAATCTATCAAGGTCCCTTATTTTAATAACTTTGAGCATAAATAACTCAAGCAAGGACAAGTCGTGATCAAGCTACTTGCTCCCGAAACTCACAGAGTTAGGTGCGGCTATACTAACTGAAAAGACTATCGGAGACAGCCAGTGATATGTTGTCCACTAGTCGCAGAGTACCGATTTTTTACAGCTTGTATCTTTACTGTGGTGGCAGTCTTGTCAATGATGATGGCCCACACTGACTCATTGGTGACCACAACGTTCGACCAATTCTTCTCGTGTTTTCTAACGGCGACCATCTGTCTGGTGACAATGACTTCCTCCTCCTGCAATGTTTCACCAATGAAAGCATTCATCTTCAATCTCTTGGCCAAGGCATGAGGGACCTTCTCTGAAATAAGGTCTTCAGTCTCGCCAAAAATTTGACTACGTTCCGAGTGTCCTAGAATGACCCATTCGGAAACATAATCCTTCAAAATTGCCTGGGCGGTTTGACAAGTTGTAGTATTTAGTTCTTCTGATCGATTCCAATATTTGAGACAATTTTCCCCTGATGAAGGTTCTGTACACAGCGCGATAATCTGTGAATTGAACCCTGTCACCGTACATCTTCGTTGCCATGAACCATATTCATGCAGGAGATGAGATTGGGGAAACACTTACACAGAATGTTGGTAAGTCTTCTGCGACAAGATCCCTGAGATCGACTGGCATCCTTTTCAAACTTGGACCTAACTCCTTTACTTTGATCACGGGTATACAACCCTCGAAAAAGTATCCAACAATAGTCTTATAGGAATCCCCTGTCAGACTCTCTCTCATTTACTTCTTTTGGTAAAGAAAAGGACTATTTTTTTATAGAAATTTGAAGTTTACAAGCTCTTTTCAACTGCGATTAAAGATTAAGAATGAATTGGAACAAAGACTCGCCTCCATCATTTACAACACAACGCAGGCATCCTTTTCATTTTGCTTTAGAAAGCACCCGAGCTGCACATAATGCCGCATTAATAACATTGAAGTCGTCATTTTTACTTACTATGGCTCCTTCAAGGCAAATGGGAAACCAGACTCGACTTTAGAGAAGTTCCTTTCAGCTTTCAGTACAAAACAAAAATTGCAATGTTGCTGCAATTTTTCGAAAGAACAAACAGATTACCATGATTCTGAGCCAAGGAGGAGTAAAATAATAAGACAAGAATAAGAAAAAGGATTATTTTTAAATACACACACACACCATCAGCTTTCGCCATACAGATGCAATCAATTAACCGAGTTTTAAATTCCTTTTCATTTTTCGTTGGACCACTTTTTTCCATGGCATCACAGTAATTTGGGTTAAGTTGCAATCGAGACGTTGTCCTGGCTGGAATGATGGATTTAGAATTTCTGCAACAAATTCCCTGCTGTCTGAAGTGATGGGAAAATTTAATGAATGTGAGTTTGCTTTGAAAGCGAAAAAAAGGGTTAAGTATACGCCAGAGAGTCCAGCACGTTGATTACATCTAAAAAGGGATTTGCAGTGCTTTATATCTAGCAGCTGGAGTAAATGAATTTCATTAAAGTGGGCTATGCTGAGTGTTAAGGATGATAAGGTGCTGAAGGACATAGCAAGACAAATACTCGATTGAGCAAAGAAGAGAAGTTAATGAAAGGCACACTGCAAACTTTCGGTTTTGATGTTTACCAGCACCGTTGCAATAAAAACGAAATAAAGGTTAAAAGGAAAAATGTCGATAAAGGGTTTTTTTTATCTTTTTGCTTTTAAATGAGCTTCTTTTGTATATCGAAATTTTTAATCCCTATCTTTGCATTTTCAAAAACCTTATAGATATGGAAGCAAGCTTAAACTAAAAGATGTTCTTCAAATTTAAGAAAACAAAACTTTGATATGAAAAAAGAGCCATAAAAGTCGATCTTTAAGGGGCTTTACAAAGAGAATGGTCATTGAAACTCTGTGAGTTATTTTTTCGAAAAAAATTGTTGTCTATAGTTTAACGTAGAAATATCGGGGCTAAAAAACATGAATATACAAAAATTTGCCAGACCGATTGCCGTTTTCGAAAACAAGAACTCTAGTGACTGACTCCGGTTGACTCGGAGTAATCATCTATGAGGTGTGGCAGAAAAGCGTTGAGACTGGCGACATTGCAAGTGATCTGGTAATGCTGCTATTAATGGAACACGTGCATCAGTACCCTGCCATAGCTCAGTGCGAGTTTCATCTCCATCCGTTAACTATCTGATTTTTGTGACAAGGGAAGTTTTTTTTTTGGTTGTACATCACGAAAAATGGAACAGCGGAGTTTGGATTAACGCTGTGCCATTAAATCTAGTGTTGAGCTTGGCAGAAATCAATTTTTGGCAGGCAGAAAACCCGTTGAAGATGATCACCGAAACCATTTACTTCGAAAACCGATGAAAACTTCGAACGTGTGAACACTTGTGTGAGATCAGACCGTCGTTTTACATAAAGATTGTTGAGAGAACAATTTAATTTTAGCAGATTTACTGTTCATTTTGACTGTGTCAAAATGGTGCTGAAAAACCTCAAAATTGAGCAGAGGGATATTCCAAAAAAATAAGTGTCTTTACCTTCTTGATAGAATCGCTTATAAGCAACCGTAGTCCTTGAGACTGTTTTCTTTTTTCCAAACTAAAAATGTCCTCAGGGACGTCACTTCGGGACATAAGAAATCTCATCATCATCTTCAGCTGAAAACCATATCGGCTGAAGCCTTCCAGCGTCTCCAATTGAAATATTTTGAAAGGGAACAATGATGTTTGAAAAAAAAAATTAAAAACTTTGGTAAAGAAAAAATCAGTGTCATGACCTTTTTGCCACACCTCGAATGTTCCTTTTGGTGAAGATTTGATACCCAGGATCCTTTGACCGAATCATGTTGTCCAAGGTGAATAATGCAAAAAAGGATGAGCTGTATTTTTTATTTTAAATTATGTCGTGCAAAACTATGTGCCTTCAAACACCAGTATAGTCTGTCTGCTTTGGTGCTGAGTCCCTCGGTCTTGAGCTGTTTCCATATCGTTTTGAGGTCCATAGCTTAGATTATCTGAGTCTAACTCTACTATATGTAGAAATATTAAGTAGTGGAGGTCTTAAGGCAACAGATGGAGCATGACTGTTATAGCATCCGAAGGAGTTGTCTTTAAGGAGTCTGCAGTCCCTATGCATGCTTTTCTTTGCACTTTATTGAGTTTTGCAATATTGTGTTTTTTTTTTTTTTTAATAGCCGGCCACCATACTAAAAGATCGGACGAACTATGGCGTTGTAAATCCACTGAACCAGTTTATTACAGGTATAGAAAGCTGTACATCATTTTTTGGACCCATTGATTAAGGTTGATCTTTCAGCTGAGCTTAGAATTTAGATTCGTTGGTTTTAATTTTTTATTGGTGAAAAGCATCATTTCCGTCTTGCCAGAGTTAATACTTAGGCCCCAATTTGTAGCACAGGTGCCAATATTTTTTACAGCCAGTTCCATGATCTTGCTCATCACGGTAGGAAATTTTGCAGACACAAGAATCATCAAGTCATCCGCGATTTCCACGAAGCGCAGCTTCAATAAAGTTTAGCATAGAATGCTTGGAACAAGGCCATTGAACGATGGTACGGAACCCTTCGTGTCCCTGTCCGACTTGCATTGGCCGTTTCTTTTAAAACAACTTGAGTGTTGTACACTTGAGTTTTGCTCAGGATTTTATTTCTTTTGCACTTGAATAAGAATATTTCTTTATAATTACGACCTAGAAGAAGAAAAATACTTCATTTCTGTGGAAAACTTAACACAACTTAATCCACAGGCAACAAAACTTAATTAGAAATCCTACCACCAACGACGTACCGGCTTCGTAGCAATTCAAGACCTCTGTTTTCATTTCATTTAGATATTACCATCATTGCCATTGCAATCTGTTAACAGGCTGCCAACAGCAGTTGCAAAACCACCAAATCAGCTGCACCAGAATTCCCCTTACGCTTCTGAGGGCGTGTGCGAGTCTCAACAAAATACCATAAAAAAAATAAAAAACGAGGAAAAACCCGAGGAATGAAAACGAATAAGATTGAAATCCACAATTCACTAGCATGCATTACCACGAAAAAGGAAAATCCTTATCCATCCTGGCCCGTAGTAAATTTAATCTTTTACATCCTAGTTGTCGTAAGCTTGGCAATAAATTTCGAAGGAAAAAAAATTCAGTTAGTGGGAAATCGTAAGTAAATGTTTTTCATTCAGATTAAGTATATTTAAATGTGTACTTTCACATTTGAATACAATTTCAATAGGCAGACGGAGGGGTTCCACCCATTTCCCATTGGGAAGTGTATGCGTCAAGCATTTGATTTCAAAAGGATTTTGTTGTTAAACTTTAAAATGATATATGTGTGATCCTTTTCTTGTGAATTCTGCTATGAAAATAATAAGGAAATAGTTGCAATTGAAAATGACTTAGGATGTATTTGCATCATTTTCCGTTCAGACTAGAACGTTTAAAAATAATTCATTAATCATGCTTTAATCCTTTGAGTTGAATTGTTTGAGCAACGAAACGATATAAGTTGTCGTTAAATCGTTAAATGCTTGTTGCTGTTGTATTAGTATAAAGTCTTGACCAAAGGGAAGATTTAGATCTATTTCAGGCATAAAACATTACAAGATATTGGGTTTTAAATAAATGCTTCAGTTTATTAATAAATTGTGAATAAGTTAATAATAAAAACAGTTTAAAAGTTGCTATAACGACCTGATATAAAAATTGACAAAGAACATATACTATACAACTAAAATCAAAATTTATAATTCAAATAATAAAATATAATAGAAAATATTTAATTAATTTTAAATAGTCAAATAAATAATACAATCTCAAATTTTAATATTCAAAAAGTTTCAATTAAATTTTCATTCCATTTAACATTAATTCCCCCCCTTAGGTTGTATTCGGTATCTGATCGACCAGAATGACATTGACAGCCAAACAAGTACTACGAGTATAGTCGTTGTTATCAAGACCCCTGATTTTTTGTGCCCATTGGTTATGATTAGCATGAAGTGATGGTTGGTGATCTGTGACCAAATCAACTTCAACGATGATCAGGATGATTTTCTGAAATTAAACTGAATATATTTTGCCATCGCCTAGCAGCGCTCCATCGTCGTTTAGATTATGAATCGTTGGGCCAACTCCGGAACTAGGAACTACTTCGTTATTAATGGGTCCGCCATCTAACGTCTTTTTTTTCAACTAGTGCTTATTTCGTGAATGGTAACACTTAGCCCATGTCTGATTTGACAGATAATTAGTTTTATCCTTCCGCTGAACGAATATGGTTATGTATAAGCTTGAACAACGCTGGGAAATATTGCGACATTACTTTGAAAATCACTGTAATGTTGCAGAATGTGTGCGAAGATTGCGTACAGATTTTGGAATAAGAGAAGCACCGTCAGCTCCGTATGTTCGTTATCTTGTGAAAATAGTGAAAGTGAAAGTGAAAGAAACTGACATCCTCATCGATAAACCAAAGCGTGAAAAGTCAAAAACAGTGCGTATACCCAAGAATATTGCTGCTGTGGCAGAAAGTGTGCGTGAAGCGCCATCATCATCAATTCACCGTCGTTCTCAACAATTGAACATTTCGGAGACATCATTGAGACGAATTTTGCATAAAGACCTTGGTATGAAGCCATACAAAATCCAATTGGTTCAGGAGTTGAAGCCAACTGACCATCCAATGCGTTTTCGCTTCGCTAAGTGGGCTTGCGATCGACTTACAGAAGATGCCGATTTTGCCAAAAAAATCATCTTTTCAGATGAAGCTCATTTTGATCTTGGCGGGTATGTAAACAAGCAAAATTGTCGCATTTGAGGCACAGAAAACCCGCACGGATACATTGAAAAGCCGATGCACACAAAACGAGTCACTGTTTGGTGCGGATTTTGGTCCAGAGGCATAATTGGGCCATTTTTCTTCGAAAATGAGCAAGGAGTGGCCGATACAGTCAATGTCGATCGTTATCGGGCCATGTTGAACGAATTTTTGTTCACAAAAATTGAAGAGGAGGATATTGGCAATATTTGGTTTCAACAGGACGGCGCTACGTGCCACACAGCCGAAGCTACACCCGATGTTTTGCGCCCAGTTTTTGAAGATCGCATTATCAACCGCAGAGCTGATGTCGTTTGGCCACCTCGGAGCTGCGATTTGACACCGTTGGACTAATATTTGTGGGGTGCCCTCAAAGATAAGTATTACGCCGACAAGCCAGAGACTATTGACGCTTAAAAAGAACAATATTCGTGAAGCCATTGGTGAAATACAGCTGCACACATATAGCCGAGGCAGCCATTTGAATGAAATTATTTTCGATTATTAACCGGAAGGATTGTACTTTCAAATAAAAAAAGAAATTTGAGAAAGAATGCAGCAGTTTTTTTATAGCATTTTCAGAAAAAAAAAGTTATTTGGCGGACCCTTTAATTCACTTCTCATCTAAGAAAGTAATACTTTTCAGGCTGCAACGTCAGTCCGTTTAAAAACATATTTCAAATTGTAATTGTGGTCTTCAAAGTTTCGAGCAAAAAGAACTAAATAATCAAGGTAAACGAAACCTTCAAAGCCCTGAAACCCTGTCATTGTAGTATAATTCACTAATGGCTGCAAAGTTGATGCGTCTCCTTTCAGTCCATACGGTATTCTTAAAAATTCACTTAAGGCATCCTGAATGCAGTCTTTTCCCGATCTTATGGGCTTACTACGAACTGATGCTATTCGCTCCTCATTACTAGCTTGTCATGAAGTTTCTGGTTTGTAGTTTTCCTTTTAACATTTTTCTTATTTATTTATTTTACTTTTATATCCATTAAACTGTGTATACAAATAGCTTTACCATAATATTTTCATACTCATCGAGCCAAGAACCCCTTGACTTACCACTTCATTTAAAATAGTATATAAATCGCACAGTCATTAGATTCAGGAATAAAAGGATGCCCTAAAGTCATGTTTGAGGACGTTACAAAGGTAAGTTTTTAAAACTGGAAACAGGGAGCTCTGATTTGAAGGTAGCTCCATCTAAGTTTCCGAATGGATGAATTCGCTCTTAGGGAAGAAGTGCCCTTGTGCATGTTCATTAATTAATTTCGAACATGCACATGAGTAGTCATCAGCCTTAACATATAATCCTTTACTCTAATCAATGCAATCTAAAGCCCTTGCATACTTCCCACACTAATCCGGACATCACAGCTGTTTGCAGCACTTAATCCGAACACAGTCACCAGATGCACCACATCAGGTACCCAATTAATTCTCGATTCCGAACAAGTTATCTGTTAGATAATAATAAACTGCCCCAGTGACTTCGACTAAGTACACCGATTTGCAAGCCTGCACAACCGATGTTTATTTATAGAAGCTTTCAGATATGTTTATATGATTCGAGCTAAAAGCAAAAGCCGACATAAGAGACGTAAAGAAGGAGGCACTGCGCCTTTGATTTATAATCATGATGGCGCATTATTCAGCGTCGATTAATTCGCAATTTGGTTTTTTTTTCTAATTTCGAATTTCAAGAGACATTAAAAATCACCGACAAAGGCATTCGAAAACGATTCCATTGTGTTTAAAGACTTTGCCACGCTTTCCGCCAGTTTTATGACTAAGATCCAACGAAAAACGTATCAAGATAAATATCGGCCGGCTAAATGAAAACAGTTCATGGATACTTTTTTTCTTGAGAATTCTAGAATTAAACGAGCAATCAAAATCCAAACTAGAACGCTGTCAAATAGACGCAGATACTTGTTTAGATACGACGAGGTTAATATTTCCTATTTTCGGTTGATTTTGTGCGTTTAAATAGATTTGGCTTGATAGTTGTCAGCTAAAAATATTATTTAGAGAGCACAAGAATGCTCATTGACATGGACCTGATGAGTTTTCGACGAATGGTGTACAATTGCGTTGGATGCACTCGTTGAGTGTCGCGATGTGGCGGCGCCTGACGCGAGTCTACAGAAAAAAAAACGATTTTGACGCACCTTAAATGCAATGAGATGAAAAATATGTGATCAAAAATAACAAATAGCCAACATTGACAAAGTTTGTAGGCGAAATAGCACCTGCGTCAATTTAACCTAGAATTGTGTAGCGAAACTATGCAGCACTCCTCTATACAAGATGCAGCTGCTTTCTTGTGAATTGATGATTGTTCTTCAAATAAAAATAACTCCTGATCCCCAACGGCAGTGATAGAAATCAGACGTAGATGGACTACCGATTGGTAGCAAGTTCCAGGGTTAAAAATTGCAAAGTGGTAATGGGGAAGGCGATAGCCTAATATGTAACACCGTGTCCTCCTGACAGAAATTTACATGGAGACAGTGAAGAAGAACAATAACTTGAATGGAAGAAAAACGCGAAATCTATTTAACATCATCAATGAAGTTGCAAAAATGTAGTTGTAGTGTAGACAATAGGATGTGTGGGATTTCCTACAGCCTCGTGTAGTTCAAGCTTGATAGAAAGGAATGGGTTGCTCGGGAGATAATTTCTGAGGGCTTGCCTAGTTTTATTCAGAATTTCAGAGTCTATCCACTACGGTTCTATATAACAGCGCAAATAAAATGAAAGTATGCAATTTTCTAGTAAAGTTGATATGAGATCACATTAACCTCTTATCTTCCACGGAGCATCTGCGGTTCAGTAAGGCTCCTTCTGGCGATCTGAAAGAAATTAAACCGACAATTTTTGGTGACTATTAAATCGCTAGCGAAGGAGCTTCTTCATCAAAGTTGCCTTACTTCATGCATACGGATTTTGTTGGTGATTGACTTACGTAAATTAAGATCCTTAAGTCCTTTGAGTGTGGTTTCTTTGGCTGTAGTAAAAGGAATGGAAACACAGGAGTATCGCGTTTTGATCAAACATTGTTTTCTTATGGGTGATAGAAACACCGAAGACACATCTCACTCTGAAAGGACAAAAGGGAATATGAATGCAGAAACCGTCGAGGTGCGTCGAATCGTTTTGAGTGATTGAAGAGTGAAGATGCACGAGTTGTAAGTCGAGGCCGTGGGATCTCAAACGAATGGGAGGCATACATTTTGCACGATATCTTGGAGACGTAAAAGCTTTTGGCACATATTGATAATTCAACGCCTGAATCCAAAAAGAGGTAGTCTGTAAAGTGGCTGAAAAGTCACGAAAGCCGATCAAAGCGACCAAAGCCAGGCCGGGTTGGTTTTGACCCCCGTTTTTTGCGATGCACATGGCATAATCTTTAAAAAAGAGAAAAACAATAAAAGGAGAGCCGCGAATCAAAAGAGTAGTAGGTAAAGCTAAGAAGGACTGCATAGAAACCGTAAGTTAATGAAACGACAATGAGAGTAGACCACGAAAAATGCCTTTATTTCAAGGATGGGGTGCTGGAAATGAATGAACAAGATCACAATACTAGCGGATCCTTCGTCCGACGTCATCTTCGAAATTGACTTGTCTTCGGGTTCAACAAACGTTCGAATTTCTCGTACACTATATTCTTAGTGGCATTTGATATTGAACTGAACATTTTACTTTCGACGAGCGATTTCTCCTTCTCATCGCTTCGTGCTTATCCGTAGTACCATCGTTGCCTTGGCCCTCCTGTCGTAAACCCTTAACATGCAGTGGTTTCTGTGTTCTCTTGCACACTGGGCAAAATAATGTGGATTTTGTTATTTGAAATTTCGGTCAATGAAGATACTCCCATTCTCCTTGATAATACACATTGTTTTCTTTAATTTGTGAATTCACCTTGAACAATCCTTTGTGTCTATTTTACATATAAGAACATTTTTGACATTTCATTTTCACTGTTTCACTTATGCATCCGGATCAACAATGCAAACTATATAGTCTGTAAAATCCCAGATCATCCTATAAAAAATAAGCCCGAATTCCAAAAAAATTCAATTTTTGTCAACAAATCGACTCCAAAAATGGCAAAAAAACTGAGTCTTTCAGATATCCAAATACACATATTTATTTATTTTTTGAATCGACTTAAGTTTGAAAGAGAAAAAAATATTACTATTAAATTCGCATTAATTTCTACATATGCAGTACTTTTTTTTGTACTAAAAATAAATAATAATAATTTGTTTAGCAGGTTAAAGAAATATTTGCCTGCACTTAAACAAATTATCCTGAAATTAATAAATTATCAAACTTTTGCTGGCGCTGCAATCTAAACAACATATCGTGTCAGAAAATTCTCATTTTTTTTAAAAATAAAGCATAATTTGTTTTCAAATTTGACACTTAAAAATATCCAAAAAAAAAATCAGTACCAATTGTTGATTTTTCAGAAGGCTTATCGCTCAATTATTAAAAATATTCGGATTTTGAGGCCATATAGTCTTGCTTCACTATAAATATTTTTCAATTTTTTGGCGGCTCCGAACTGGCCCAGAAACTTTAGTTTGTGGTTGCGCCCCTCAGAAAATCGGCAAGCAATCTTAAGAGATGGAGAAAAAGTTTATGGTCTATTCGTACTGATTTTTTCAAAATGGAAATTTCAATTGATTTTTTTCCAATCCACTTCTGGAATTATCGCTTAAGACCTCTTGTTGACTAGGTGTAAAAGAAGATAGAAGCATCATACTACACTCCATACTAAACTAGGAAGACAACATCTACAGCTCGAGCAAGAAGATGTTCGTGGAGGCATAAAGTCTCAATTCTACTGAAATCCATCAGATATACGTGTACTGTAAGGCAAATGCGCACGAAGATATATTCTACGGTTTGATTATCTGGAAAATTGCTCCTTAGAAGAATGCCTCGAAAATTTAAGGACTCTGCTGCTAAGCAGTTACCAGATTGATGAAATCGAAGCTTTAAGCACTTGCGTCAATACTGAATCCAACACTGATCGATATTTATTGCTGTAACAACGCAATACTACAGGAGCCAATTGAATCCCTCAGTAAAATGACGGAAACAGACTACATTCCACCAGATCCTGATCTACTGACTACGATAAAGAAAATAGATATCAAAATTCTTGAAAGAAATGCATGAACTGCAGGCAACTTCAAGACAAAGCTCTCAGAAAAGTTTGTCAGGAGAGAGGAATGCTGCAGCGTATTTCAAATCTTCAGATATCGAGTGTCAGGAATTGAAAATATAACCAACTTGAGAAACAGAGACCGGATCGGGTCGATAAAAAAAACGACACTTTTATACCATGTGTTGGCAACGCCATCATTTTCTGTGGAACCTAAAGTGGAACTCTTTTCGTTATTATTGACAGATTCTTACTCTAGCATTTCCGTCTTTTACTTTCTGAACTCGTGGACTGATAAGATGTACATAATAAAACCATCTGAATTTTAATATTGACTGTTCTCTTTATTTTTCATATTTTACGTGATCGCACAGGATCACAACAGTGGCGACGAGGATTTTGGAATTAAATTTAATTTTCCTTTAACTTTCAATTAATATAGTCCTCACAATGGAAGAAATATTCCAGCAGTTGCTGCAACAGATGCAGGAGCAGCAGCACCGGGACAACGTGGCAATGCAATCGTTGGTCACACAGCTGCTATCAAACCAGTCTTCATCATCATCCAACAACACAAGCGCTGCTGCGAAAGTGGAGCAGAAAAGTTCAGAATTCATCATGGAAGCACTCGCATCAAACATCACGGAGTTTTGCTTTGACATCGAAAATAACCTCACATTTGACACATGGTATGCTCGATACGAAGATCTTTTTGAAATCGACGCGGCTAAATTGGACGATGCAGCCAAAGTGAGGCTTTTACTGAGGAAACTTAACCCCATTGTGCACAGCAAGTACATAAACTATATTCTGCCAAAACACCCCCGTGATCTCAAATTCAAAGAAACTGTGCAGAAGCTTACGCAGCTCTTTGGTTTCCAGACATCGCAGTTTAACTTAAGATATAATTGTCTTCAGCTCACAAAAGATGCAAGCTGTGATTTCATCACATACGCGGGTATAGTCAACAAACATTGCGAACAATTCAAGCTCACTGATCTTACCCTTGATCAATTTAAATGCTTGATATATGTGATGGGAATGAAATCCTCATCTGACTTCGAAATTCGAACCAGAATGCTAAGTAAGTTGGACAGCGAAGCACCTACTATAACGTTAGACGTACTATCAAGAGAGTGTCAGCGCTTAATCAATTTAAAAACAGACACAGCACTGGTCGAAAATGCAAAAACCGATGCGCAAGTAAATCGTCTGCACATCAACAGGGTAAGCAATAGGCCAAAAGCTGTACCAAAGAATCCATGTTGGTTCTGTGGCAATATGCATTATTCTCGCGACTGCCCATACACCAAGCATGTGTGTGAGCAGTGCAGCACCGTAGGCCATAAAGAAGGATACTGTAAAGTGAGAAAACGGTACAAGAACGGAACGCAGAAACACAACGGAATGAGAGCCAAAACGAAGCACAACAGCAATAAAGCATTTCGGGCAGAATCCAAAAGCATTTTCGTCACCAACAAAATCGACCCAGCACAGCGAAAGTACATCAGCGTCAACATTAATGGTACAAACATCGACTTGCAGTTGGACACGGCATCTGATATAACAATCATATCAGAGGAAAACTTTAAAATCCTCGATGTTCTCACTGCCAAAGAAGTCATCCACACAGCCAGAAGTGCAATTGGCAAACTACCATTATCAGCGCAATTTGATTGCCACGTCACATTCAGAGCGAGACAAGCACATTCAACATGCTTTGTCACTCCAATCAAAAATTTAAACGTCATGGGACTTGATTGGATCAATGCACTTAACCTAATTGATATGCCCATTAGTGAAATCTGCAATCAAGTCACAGTCGAAAATCGGGAAAGTGATAATTTATCTATTAAAAACAATATTACACAATTAAAACATTCTTTTCCAGACGTTTTCGACAATACACTAGGCTTGTGTAACAAAACAAAGGCGCACCTGGTGACAAAGCCAAATCAGCAACCAGTCTTTCGACCAAAGCGACCAGTTGCTTATGCTGTCAATGATCGTGTTGAAGCAGAACTACAGCGACTGCAAGACGCCAATGTGATTTCGCCAGTAAATTACTCGGATTGGGCCGCTCCGATAGTTGTTATCAAGAAGTCAGACGGAAGGATACGCATTTGTGCAGATTTTTCTACTGGCCTAAACGACGCCCTCGAAACTCATCAATATCCACTCCCATTGCCAGAGGATATATTCGCAGGGCGCGCGAATGCACAATTCTTTAGTCACATCGACCTATCAGACGCATTCTTACAAATCGAAGTCGACGAAGAATCCAAGCCTCTACTCACAATCAACACTCACATGGGTCTATTCCGATGCAACCGAATGGTGTTCGGTGTAAAATCATTTCCAGCTATTTTCCAACAAGTTATGGATAAAATGCTTGCTGGACTATCAGGGGTAGCAGTGTACATTGATGACATCTTTATATCGGGAAAAAACTTGGAGGAACACAACAAAAATCTACATGAGGTTCTGTGTCGTATCCAAGACTACGGTTTCAAGGTAAAATTTACTAAATGTAAGTTCTTTGTCAGCCAAGTTAAGTACCTTGGGTACGTTATTGATAAGCACGGACTTCACCCCGATCCGGAACGTATTTTGGCAATCAAAAATATGCCAGAACCAATGAACGTGTCAGAGCTTTGGTCGTTTCTTGGTGCATTTAACTTTTATGGAAAATTTGTTAGCAACATGCGGCAGCACAGAGGACCACTGGATGAGTTGCTCAAGACAAATATTCGGTGGAAGTGGACAGAAGATCACCGCAAAAGTTTTCTCAAGTTGAAAGAAATTCTGTCATCCGAACTGCTGCTTACACATTACGATCCTAAGCAAAATATTATCGTTGCAGCAGATGCATCTAATTATGGACTAGGTGCCTGTATTCTTCATGAATTTCCTGATGGATCTGTCAAGGCGATCTGCCACGCATCAAGATCGCTCACACCGGCTGAAAAAGCATACAGCCAGATCGAGAAGGAGGGTCTCGCACTTGTGTTTGCAGTTACCAAGTTTCACAAAATGGTCTTTGGTAGAAAGTTCAAACTTCACACGGACCACAAGCCACTCCTTGCAATATTTGGGAAAAAGACAGGAATAGCTGTTCATCAAGCCAATCGTCTTCAACGTTGGGCCGTCAAGTTATTGGCATATGATTTTGACATCAGTTTTATTTCAACCAGCAGTTTTGGATATGCAGATGTGCTTTCACGCCTCATCGATAGAAATATACTGGTGGAAGAGGATTTTGTGATTGCATCAGTCAGGCTTGAAAGGGAGGTTAACCAAATTCTCACGGACAATATTGAAAAGCTGCCAGTCACTCAACAAATGGTCAAGTCCGAGACAGCCAAGGACAAGATATTGTGTCAAATATTTCATTTTGTGACTAAGGGCTGGCCACGCGAAATCAAGGAAAATAGCGAACTGAAGTCATTTTTTAACCGGAGAGCAGACATCAGCATTATCGATGGATGTATCATGTTTGGCCAACGAGTCGTCATTCCGAAGCTGTTTAGGAAACGAGTTCTCAAACAACTCCACCGTGGTCATCCAGGGATCGAAAGAACAAAATCTATAGCCAGAAGTTTTGTTTATTGGCCAAGCATTGATACCGATATAAAAATCCTTATTCAAAATTGCAACAACTGCGCGTCTGCAGCAAAGATGCCAACAAAAACAACACTCCAGCCATGGCCAACACCAACAGAGCAATGGGAACGTCTTCATCTGGACTACGCTGGGCCAATCGAAGGGAATTATTTTTTGATCCTAGTGGATGCCTTTTCCAAATGGCCGGAAATAGTTTCAACGAAATCCACCACTAGTCAACGTACTATAGAAATACTCAGTGAAATATTCTCACGATTTGGTCTACCAAGGACTATCGTTTCAGACAATGGCACTCAATTCAAGAGCTCACAATTTCAACAGTACATGGCGGAGAACGGGATTGAACATATTTGTTCCAGTCCTTACCATCCAATGTCCAACGGACAAGCTGAGCGGTTCGTGGACACATTCAAGCGCTCGCTTCTGAAGTTAAACGGAGAAGGAACAACTTTTCAAAATCTTCAAACTTTTCTTCAATCATATCGCTCAACTCCCAACCGAAACACACCAAATTCAAAGGCTCCAGCCGAAATCATGTTTGGGAGAAATATTCGCGTCAGCTTGAGTCTTATTCAGCCAAAGGTAAATGATTACCAACAGAATCTGGATGGGACTACAAATCAAAAGCGAACAACAATGGCTGAACAATTTAACCGGAAATTCGGTACTAAGCCGATCTCATTCAACAGTAGGGATTTAGTATACGTTTGTATACATACAACCAACAGCAACTTTCAATGGAAACCAGGAAAAATAGTCGAACGCATTGGTAAGGTCATATATAATGTTTTGTTGCAGAGTGGGAAGCTAGTTCGTGCACATGCTAATCAACTTCGAACACGTCATGGAGAAGACGCATCTGAAAGAGCTCGAGCCGAGAAACGATGGGACGAGGCGCTAGACGTGTATGAATTGGAGTCTGCAACTTCTGAGCCATCTGCGCCATCAGACAACTATAGTTCCCAAACTGTCGCAAATCTCAAGACTTCACCAAATAACGTTGTAGAAAATGTAACATCAATACCACGTCGAACTCAGCGAACGCGACGACCAATCAACAGATTTGTACCTGGTTAACTTGATCATCAAATGATCAACTCAAAGGGGAAGGTGTTGGCAACGCCATCATTTTCTGTGGAACCTAAAGTGGAACTCTTTTCGTTATTATTGACAGATTCTTACTCTAGCATTTCCGTCTTTTACTTTCTGAACTCGTGGACTGATAAGATGTACATAATAAAACCATCTGAATTTTAATATTGACTGTTCTCTTTATTTTTCATATTTTACGTGATCGCACAGGATCACAACACCATGCAACCGATAAAACTTGTTTGGCAAAGCCAAACTGTATACGGAAAAGGACCAAATGATCTCATGAACTTATTTCATTCATAATTACTGACCTGCCTTCCAAGGACTTGTGTAATTCCGCAACGATATTAACAAAAGCTGCAGAAACGAGTGCCCACCAACTACCGCCATGGAATACAGAACTTCCTTTTGCTTCTCAGAAAAGACTGCCTGCGAAATGTTTGGGAGGTACTTCTTATTTTTAGCTTTTGCAAAAGTTTTTATTATTTCTTAGTCACTGAAGAAAAATCGTACCGAAATTAGTTTCCAGTGACGTGAAGCTATTAAGCAAGAAAAACCCAAAATGTTATCAAACATTCTAAGGAATATCTAGAAGCTAAAACTCCCTTCTTAATCATTGCTTCATTTTTAAATCATTAATCAAGTAAATTGATTGATTTTCAAGTTCGGTTGAATTCTAAACTTAGAAAGATACCGAACGCACTTATAAAAAGAGCATCCACATTTTTACACAATAAAACTCAGAATTCATTCAATTTAATTCCAAGCGAATCTCACTCAAAACGGTGGCATCCCTCACAATTTCTACTCCTTCTTTTACTGGATTTGAGACCATAAATCATGTAATCGATCCCAAGAGATGATCCAAGGAAATTCCCATTCAGGGAGGACACAATGTACTTGCTGTTATCCAAGTCACTGGTGTGAAAAATTAAGGAAACAAAATAAATAAAAGGTTAAACTTTCTCAAAGGTCCTTGACCTTAGAATCGTTTTCTAGGTTCTCAAATTCAAATACCAATAATGAACGAAATAAGCTTAACACAATCAAGCTTCTATTGATATGATAATTGATTGCATTCACGTATTTTTATTTTATCACTTTAAATGTCAATAAAGAACGCCATTGCCTGCCATCGGTGTGTCGTCGTAAATAGCTGAAGTGAACAATGTGTTGAAGCTTCCTGCCTGGGAGTTCTTAATCCATTACCAGCTGCCAACTGACAGCCAACAGCTATCAGCTATCAATGGAAGTTTATATCTTGTTGGCTTTATAGTTTTTTATTGCGCGAATATCCCATCGATAAACAAAAACTAAATCGAAATTTAAGTCACGTAGTCGATAGTCGAAAATTGAAAAGACCGAATACAATGTTGCCGTTGATGATGTGGAATCGAATCGAAGCTCTAAATCCGGGATTTAATGTTGTTCGGAAACTCACATATGCTTTTTGGGAGGATATGATACAGTCAGCGATCATCGCATGAACTGAAAGTTAAATAAAATCGGGAACTGTTGCGAAAAGGACGAACAAAATGCTCGTGGAGGAGCAAATCCAAAGGATTATTTGATAAATGGTTCTTTCGTTTCGCTGTGCGTTTCTAATCTTTAATCTAGGAAGTTGAAAACAACTAAATAAGAAAAAAAAATTTATACAGATGCTTTTTGCAAAAAAGTAACAGGGTGAGGCAACAAAACTTGTTTATATTTTTTAAACGCAAAAAACCCATTTTTAAAACAGAGACAACAATTGCAAAAAAATTGCTGTGACATTAGGTGAATGAAAAAGACTTTGATTAATAATTCCTGTGGATAGCAATCAGCACAGTAACGCTTGTCCTAATTGCTCAGCCAATCACACAAGTGAAAATGGGCAATTTTACTGAAAAAAAATTATTGCGCCCTCTGAAACATTTTAAAAAAGCGCCACACATGCGTGTCTTCGTGCATTCAAGTCGCTTTTAAAAAGGACAGACGGACAGGTACGTGCCCTAACTTGATTTTCCAATATACTAGTCTACATCAAAGCGAATTAGATATCGACTTATTTTCATTCATTTAATTCACAGTATTTTATTTGAATGAGACCGATCCCTTTCGGCTTCCGTCCTTATTGCTTAAATGGCACGAATTTTAAAAAATTAAGTAACTAAAAATCGTGCATATGAGCATAATGATATTTTCAAAGCCGGCTTTTGAAACAATAGAGTTGACTTATAGCTTAAGCTTACTTCTCAAAAACCTAGGGCAATAAGAAGTTGTCGGAAAAAAATAGAGCAATCAGAACCAGAATACCATTGATTCCAAACAAAACCATTGAGATAAGATACTAAATCTTATTCGAGGATTGCAAGGACGTAATAAGAGCAAAATATATTTTTGAAAGCTCAAATGTTGGACGAAAATCAGAGCAGCAGAAAAGATTTTTCGGACCAAAGAAAGATAAAAGAGAGGAAGGAACCTACGCTTACTCGACGCGATATACTAGTCTGTAAGATAAAAAAAACCTCCACCACAATGGCTCGGCACAATTGAGCGAATCGACAACATTTGAATCCCCGAAAAAGAACAGATCGAAACTCCGGTTGAAGGACCATATAATAATGGGTCCCAGAAAAGTTGGTCTTATCAACCACATAGGATAAAAAGCAGATATAGCTCAGATAAAGATCACATGAGGATCGATAAGGAAGGAAGTACTATCGTTACATTAGGCCTCCCTCTTCTAAGTGTTAACATTCGAACATTGATCAGTATTGGAGGAGTGTTAAGTGATATTTGAAATATCATTTAAAAATAGGACAAATAAGATGGGGCCTATGTGGCTCCCTTGAGGTACGCCAAAGTTAACATTAAATATTTTAGAAAAATATGATTTAAATTCAACTTCGTATAATCTATTTTTCAAATGTGATTCGGTCCAGCTAATGACATTGTTGTCAAATCCAAGATTGCTTATCAAAAGCTTTGCTTAGGACTCAAATGCATTCTATTTGTAGCTTTTTTGCTTATGCTTTTTGTTTCCCTTTGTTTCCTTTTTGTTTTACCACGTCTCTTGCACTCCAAGTTTAGCGTTCAAAAAATGCATTTATTTTTCAAAAGTGTTTTTGCATGATTAAGACCAATCGAGTGTTGGGTCTGTAACCCGCTAATCATCTAGAAAATGTGACATTCTACATTCATTCATCGAATGCCTTTAATTATATGTTTATTCAGTCACTTCCTCTGAAATACGCTCCCACCGCGCGCCGGTTCAACATTGAACATTGACATAATAAAGCTCTCGTTTTTCCATGAAACAATTTACGACAACGACGACGTTCACACCCCGCAACTCTTGACTCAAAACATGCTAATTATATAAGTTTTCTTAAAGCATTTGTGTATGTGTTCTGGGTGACTGATGAATGTTGACTGTTGACTCAGCCAGTAATCCATTGACATCGATTTCAAAACAATCCAACAGATAATAATAAGTTAATTGTTATTTTTTTTTCCACATAGAAAGAGAGTCCAATGAAACATTTATTATTATTGTTTTCTTGAATTGCTCAAGTTGGGGCTCTTGCAATTTGAAACAATAAAGCTTGGTTTGTATTACGAGGAGGCAATAATATTAAAGTTTTGATTTAAGGTTGACACCTTTTTTGGGTGAAAAATTTTATGGCTAACCTGGATAATAATTTTCAAATTTTTATGAACAAAGTTGAATCATTTTTACAAGGCATACCGACTTAAAACAAACTCTGCAATCAATCAGCTCATACAAATATGACATCACTTCACAGATAGCGTCACTCGAAAAGTTGGAAACGCATGAAACCAAAGAAGAACCACAGCTCCCTTTTGAAATTTCTCCACCCACTTTGCCAACACCATCCTCGAATAAGTTCCGAATGCAGCTATTCCCAACTTTAGAGAACACGTTTCCACAGTAACTGGAGCGAAAGTTAATTGCCATGACAGTTGTAGACTACTCGTACACCTGTAAAGATATCCTCAGAGGAATAGGCTTCTCGTTTTTTTCCCGCTTTTGTTGCATTCGTCCTTTGTTAGTTTTGTAGTTTTAATTCAATTAGCACCCGTGAAGTTATTCCATTCCAGATGACTTGTGGATTTATTATCGTGCAAAGTTAGGAAACAACATCAAAGGAATTATGTCATCCAGGAGGGTGGCTTTATTTTTTTTTTGGAGACATGAGATGTGGAGGTGTCAAGACAAAATTACATCATCATTATTGAGATTGCATTAAACTTCTCGGAGTGCCATCGCGAAAGGTGATTCCATTTCAAGATATAACATTGTTGATGGCGCAACGGAAGCCTTATGGTATAAGAAATAAAAACTTTTTTTTAAGCGCTGTGACCGTTAACGATTTAATAAAAATTGTCCGTAAAATTTAATGCAAGCCAGCGGGGGGGACAGTTTGATTCATTCATTTATTAATGCGTGCTAAAGTTTATTGAGTACCTAAATTGCGAATAATTGATGATGATAAGATAAGATAAGACGAGGGCTCGCGAAAATCAAAACATCTAATCGCTTAGCCTATAACATCAATACAGTGTTTGGCAGAAGTCTGCGTAAAGTTTAATCGCTCTAGGGTTAAAGCTTCAAAAAAACACAAAAAAAAAAAAACCTCGTGCGAGTCAAACACGCACACGAAGGCTTTCGTGTTGAGTTTCGATTTTGAAAATCAAGTTTTTTGTATGGAGACCTCCCTTTGAATTTGAATTTTATATTATTTATTGTTACAGCGGCAAAAGCAGTACGCATTCTCTATAAATTGCATGTGTCTTCCTATTATGCTTAAAAAATAAACAGTCACACGGTACGGGACCTTAAAAACACTAAATGAGTTTTTCTTAAAATAAATGTTGTTAACTTTTACGAAAAAACCTTCATTCTGTTCATAAGGATGCGAGGGATCTTGATGTTGATCAAGCTGATGCTATTCAGGTATTCATCCTATCCAGTGGGAATCAATCTTTTGAGTCCTCCGTTGAATCAATGGGTGGGAACAGTTTTAAAACTCGATGACTGCCGCGGTGTTTGAACAGAACATGCAACTGGAGTGTTCCCCTTTCAGCAGACTGACGATGCAGCTTGCTTCCTTTACATTCTTTTTGGATGCTTTTTTCAGATAAAATCATGCTGTTCCACATTGGTACTGCGTTGAAGTTTCAACCTCACTTATGAATTGATTAAGTTCCTTTTCGTCCAAAGGATACGCTGCTGGAAATTCGTCTTTTCATTCCGTATCATTTTAATTTATTTCTCGTTGAGCACATCCTTTTCGAATTTCACAGCTAGTTGGTTTGTAGTGCTCCCTATTATCTAGTTGATCTTCTGTGTGATGTACCATTTTCTGCACTCTCGCATCGATTTTGTATTCTTGGGTGATGTTCTTGGTAACGTTTTCCTCGCTTTGAAGAACCTCATCCTCATTTTGTTAATGATATTTCCTAGGACACCAAAAGTTGAGATTGTAATCGACCTACTAGTGGTATGAATGACTCAATCTGTTTATCTTACTTGACTTGAATATTTATCTAATAGATTTCCCATGGTTGTGCCAGAAATTGTTACATCGGAATATGAATAAGTAAGTTGTGTTTCCATGGTAAGACAAACTTTCACTGAGAAAAATGGAATTGACTAGTAGAATAACCAATTCCATGTATCGAACGGTCCCTACTCGGGCGCCAATAAAAATTCGGATCTTCTTTCACACTTTTACGTCAACCATATTTCTTGTAGATTGCGGTTATTCCCAAAGACATCTATAACAGGGCAAGTCCCTTTAAATTTTCTTACAGTTTTATTCATAGTACGCTTTGATGGATGAACTCAGTTCTATCAATAAAGTAAATTTTTTGTAGTTGGTTCTGCCAATTTCAACATGTTCATCGATTGTAAAACCGTCCACATTTTTAAATCTCAATCTTTAACCATAAACCATACATAGTCTCGGATGATAGTTCGGTTTGACTTAAATGATTGGAACAGAGATGTCCAGGATCGGGACCACGAACTGGAAGACTCTTTATTACAAGCGGGATGATCACTCATAGACTTAAACAGAAAGAAAGAGAACACATCGAATCGCTCGATACGGAAATGTTTTTGTTTTTACCTTTCTACCAGATTTTTGATTTTTGTTGGCCACGTAATAACCTGCTCAGAAGCTTAAAGTTCAAGCCATAGATACCGAGCGAAGTATCATATTGGGTTTCCAAGTCGATGTTTGTTTTTTTTTGGAATTACCGGGGAAAAAGAAGTGATAACGTCTTAACTTGTTTTTACGCATCTTCAGACTGCATTCCAAGATATCTCCCGTCTCAGCAGCTATCCTTTGACAACACTGATTGCTTACACTTTAGCGACATGACCAGATTCATCCACACAAACATTAAAAACATTTTGTAATATGAAAATCTTATAAATACTTCTTCGTGGGATCTCTCTAAACCTTTTAAGATGTTTCCTTTTTCTCGATGCCGAGCGACAATGCAGACGTGTCCTCGTCACTTCACATCAGTTCCCTTATTTTTTCTGCTCCTTCAACGTACAAACAACGGACCCCATGTACCAAAACCTAGAATATTTCGAAAGGGGAACACCCCATTTTTTTGTTTTAATTTCCCCCAGAATCGAGAAATGTTTTTTTTTGCGCTTTCCAGTGTCCAATTGTGCCAGTCAAATAAACTTCATTGTGCGGGTAATCGAGTGTCAGTTTACATATTTCGCACCCCTAGCATTTCGAATGCCTGTCACCAAAACGAAAATCCACTTGACACAGCTTTAGCTTTCGAATGCCATCAAACAAATAATTCCCATTTGATTTTCCAGAAATCTCCGGACCATCCAACAAAGTCAACATACTATATCGATATCCATGCTGCACTTTCAGATATTTCATCGTCAGTCATGGTCGGGCACATAGCAAGCATAGCATTCCGCTGCAAAGGAATCCATTCTATAAACTATCCTGCCACAGGAAAATTCATCTCTGGTGCTCTGGTATCGTTCGCAAAGAATGATAAAGTTCATAAATTGCGGCAGGATTCCGCATCAACATCTTTTCTCAGTATTACGAGTACATTTACTGTTGCCAGAGCTACAGAACTTTTCGCAGGAATTCAAATTCAAATTCAAATTTTGCACCCCCAGTACGAGTATCTGCGTCCATGAATCAGATGGAACATCATCAGCAATAATAAAAAACAACTGACTCACTGATTAGAGTTGCACAACGAACGAGAATTAGGCCACCGACAGTAACGTCCAGCACTAGCTGAACAGCGTGCGCCATTTTCGCACTCAATTGGACAAATCGTTCAATCGAAAAATCAAATCAAAACAACACAATCGCAATTGGAATGTCGTCGTCTGTCTGTCCAGTGGATTCATTGGAATGCAATTTCTTATGATTTCTCACATTTTTATGCGTCCATTGATCCGAAGATAGACTACATGCAGTTGGCAGTCGATGTCCGCCCTCAGCACTGTTGGTCTAAATATTCTATAAACGAATTCAAATAGCTTTGCCCTTGACACCCTCATTTAATCTTTGAATGCATGCGGATGGTGAAGAGCCTGTTTGTAAAATATAATGCGTCACGAGCATTCTTAGGACCTGAAACGATGACCCATTCGTCGTAGGGCTATGTCAGATGACGGAAACAGATGTTGGGTGCTTGGCTAGCACACAATCTGAGGAGTGACATTTTGGATGGTTGACGGATTTGTTATCTCTTGCTTGAAGTCTAACAGCAACAAAGTTGCATGACACAAAGATGTTAAGATGAACACGATAGGCGGATCCTTTCGTAGGCACTTGTAATGATTACTCGTACAGTCGAAACCCGAAGATGTTTAACTCAAAGTTGACGAAATCAACGAAGGGAAAAAACAATAAAAAAAAACTGTATGAATCTTTGACACGAACTCATAAAGTCCACAACGCACTTTCCAACATATTCGAAGAATACTCTGTTTGAATATTGAATTTGTACTGAGGTTATTGACGATCGTTCAAGAAGAGAATTGTCAAAAGCGGTGAAAACGTTTTTGGTAATAATAATTTTTCAAAAATCTTTTTGCTGGGGACCTTTCAAAGCTTATGGATTTTGGGTGCAGCAATTTCTTTATCCCTGCGGATTTTTAAGGCTCCGTACCTCAAAAGTTAAAACGAAAATTTATAGGATGACTTCGTTGTCTGTCTTTCTGTCCATCCAGACCAGTTTATCAGGAACGCGTGGTGGTATCTGAACTCATACCAAATATTCATGACTGCGATTTCTTAAAGCTGTAAGAAAATTAAGCTTCTGAATCAATGCAGTCAAAGGATATAGATGTTTTTGCCGCATGTTTTGATACTTGCTAGGGGAATCAACTTATAGGGAACTTGCTATTAACCTAGAATCATGAATACTGCACAAGAGGCAATGCCTTTTAGAACAAGAAAAGCAAAACAAGAACGTCCTGATTGGAAGTTAAAAATGCGTAAAACATAAATTTGTATTTCCATCACAAAGGGCGTTTTTTAAATCGCAACTCAATTTCATGCCAAGAAATTTTAAATAAGAAAACCATGTTGTACATTGCACTGTGGTGCAGAACCCTTCATGTACATGTCCAGCTCATTCTCGGCGTCCTTTTTTATTACATAATTTGTTTTCTCCCAAGGAACAAAGACGCAACGGGAGATTTTTAGCGTGTATGGTGATTCGACAAAGTGTCATGTCAACGCTAGTTGCTGCTGCTGCTGCTGCTCGCTGTAGACGTCCGCGCACCATAGACGACGATGAAATTTTAGTTGCAGTTAGCGTTGACAGACATTTGATGACGCGAGGAAGTGGTCAGCGGTTAAACATTGCCCATATTAGGCTGAAAAAAATTGACATGTCGAAATAGATGGATGTTTGGATTCCTCCCGAACTCAGTGAAAGTAACATTATGGATCGCATTATGATCTGTGAGTCTTTGTTGAGGTGGAACTAGCGTGCGACATTTTTTGAAAAAAGTAGTTGCGAGAAACGAGAAATGTTTGATTTACAACAACATTCGGCGTAAGTATGAATGGTGCGTTACTAGTAAAACACCGCAATCGGCCGGTAGGCAAGATCCCAAAAAGGTCATATTGAGCATTTGGTGGGATTCGCAAGGTGTCTCAGACTTCAAGCTGCTTCCACGCAATGAGACAATAAATGCCATCAAATATTGCTCTCAGATCAACAATTTGAAGCAGGCAGGAAGGAACAGGGAGGGCGTTGTTTTTACCCAAGACAACGCCAGACAACCCACAGCTTTTGTGACAAAAGAAAACCTGAATTACTTTTTCTGCGAGGTAATGGAGCACCTACCGTATTTTTTCAGACCTTGCGCCGTCGTACTGCCGACTATTCCGATCTCTCCAAAACGATTTTGATGGAAGGCAATTTAATTCCGAGGAGGAAGCAAAAGCGCACCTGGAAAACTCTTTTGCCCAAAAGTCTTTTTACAAATCAGGAAAAATATCTTTTCCAGAACATTGAAAGAATTTAATAGATCAGAATGGATAAGAGTTGATTGATTAAATATACGAATTTTAACAAAAAATTTGTATTTAATTTTAGCCAAAAATAAACGGCATCTTGCGAGCAAAGGGGACTAGGAGAAAATAACGAAACATTTTTTAGTGGCTTTGGTTTCCATTGTTCAATGGGGTTTTATTCAAATAACGAGAGATAATTTCATATCGACTTTTTTTTTTGCATTCGTCCAATTCGCAGTATTTTATTCGCAATTAGTGACCATACCAACAAGTGCAAGTGTGTTGCTTTTGGAAGATTGTGACATAACTCTACTGTCAGCCGAGGAACTCACAAAGCACCCTTTTGTTAAAATATCAATCATCTTAGGAAACTAGGACAAGAAGTCAGATATAAAAGGCAGTGGATTCGATACCAAACATCCGGTGAGTGTTAATCTTCTAAGAACCTTAGGAATGAAGAAGATGTGGACCGTGGCTGGAAGAACGAGCAGAACAATTTAATCTTCAAAGATGAGAAGGAACGTAAATCTAGAGGACAACCAACTGGAATACTGAAGGACGAAATTTTAAAGTATATCTACACAGCTTGCAATACTAAAGAATGAAGACTTTACCTAATGAATTTTCTCCAAAAAAACAAAGATAATAAAAGGTTTGACTTGTTACCCATGTTTTTACAGTAGCCGTTTTATTTACAAATTCGAGGAATTTATAATTAGAGTACCATTTAATGGCCATCTCAAATCAAACGTTTTGAGGACAATTCTTGGTCTAGAAGGCCTTATTAAAAACTGGATATCTGGTTCGAATGGTTGAAAGATAAATCAGGTGCCATAAAAAACAATATTTGAAGAAAACATTTGGACAGCTAGAATAAAGTATTAGAATATTAGAATAAACTATCGCGCAAATAATAATATGCCATTCATCGGATTTAAGTCATTCAGAGCTGTTGTGTTGCAGTTATGCAAAAGACTGCAAAGAATGCAGATGAATGTAAAAGAATTCAAACGTTTTTCAATGATTGCATTGAAGTCAATTGTAGAAAAATGCATCCAATCATTATAATTATTGTTATTTCATTAATTTTATTTATGTTTTGAAATGCAGTCAATGAATGCAATCATGAAGAAATCATTCTTAAATAAATGTTTTTCAAAACTATTGCATTCTTTTTTTAAAATCTATATCAGCAAAAAACCAATCCTGATTGTCATAAAAATAATTAAAATAAGTCCTTTGATATTGTTCTTATCATACTATTTATATAAACAACCGCTGGTTAAGTATAGTTAAAGGCAAACGCCTTGTGTTTTTCAAATAATTTTCATTAAATTTATTAACTTTTCAATAAAAAAATTTATAGAGATGAAGCTTTACTGGAAAAAGTCAAACAAAAAATATGCCGTGACTTTCAAAGACCTTTGCCTCAACGTGAACCAGTTGCAGAGAAATGAAACAATTGTAAAAGCAAACCAAATTTGATTACTCCTAGAGAAGACAAATCGAAACTGTGACATCATTTATCTTCCAACAGTTGAGGTTGACAACCAATAGAGTTATCAACCCTCCCACAATTCCCTATAGGAAAGACATCCACAAAACATCCTTTTTTCTATATTTTAACAATACACGAGCAGCACCAACATGTTCAACGTTTAAGTGAATCCGAGCACCCCAAAGCAGTTGGTCATCAAAGTCTGTTTACTTTTTTGAAAACTTTGCGAATCCTTTGCATTTTATTGGAAAAGTTATTCCATGTCCAAGTTCATCTTTCCTTCTACTCGTATCCCATAAATATATATATATATATATATAAAAAGCCATTCACCCGAGACTAGGAAAAGTTTTTTTTTTTTTGTTTTGTTTATCCTTCTTCAATTTAGAAATCCGCAATCGTGCCTCATCTTCTAATTAAATCATATTTTCCAAACCGCCATTTATGATGAAGTTTTCAAAAGTATCTTTGTGTAGCTTTTTACGTCGGCAGGTGTTGAGATACAAACATACGTAAATTTGGAAAATGTGTGCTAATAAAATTTGAAACTTTTCAAAAATTTAGCGGGAACATGGGAACTTTTTCGATGCGGGTTCATTTGGATGCGTAAAACAATTCTAGACCAGTATAAATGAGCCTCTTCCTGGGCAGAGTGGCATATTGAAGGAATCAAGTCGAACAGGTGGAAATAAGAATGGAAAACTTTTTTTTAGCTTCTCGGCGGCGTATGGGTCCATGGGGGCTTGACTTAATGATATTCTCGTGTGCCTCGTTTGAAGCCACTTTCATTCATTCACCGATAAGCAGGTTGTCGTCGTCGCTACAAATAATTAGCATTAAAATTAACACCGCAGCGTATGCGAAAAAATTGTCAGCATTTATTTGCTGTAAAAATTAACATCAGAAACCCGAATACATTTTTAATTTGTTTTACTATCACGCTGTGAGGTTGGACTCATTGCTTAGCACCCACATTGTTGGCATGGTGATGGATTTGCGGTCTTGCGGACCCAGCTTGTTTATTTGTTTAGTGAGTTTTCTATCGGTTGCGGGACTTAATTAAAACAGGAGAATGAAGCCTTGAGGCATATGTAATCAACTAAAGATTAAAGGGTACGAGTGTCTATTGTAAGGGTAGGTTGGATACCACAGGAGTAGGGAGGCGAATTGATAAATTTCGGAGGCAGTACATCATTTGCTCGTTTCTTGCTTGGTCATTAAATTGGAGATTAATCCAAGGGTGGAATGATGTTTCTATTCGGGAAGCAGAATGACATTCGATTTTTGGCAGATGTGCCAGAGGGAATCCTTTTTGGCGATACAAAGCACGTCTTTTAATTTCCTGTTTTGTGATGCATTACAGCGAAAGGAGTAGGGTTGGCGTGCTGGGGCAATCAGCTTGCGAAATTTGTGAATGGTCACACGATCTGTGGAGGAGAAAGCCATTAGAGAAATTCGACGCTACAAATGGGCGTCAAGCAAGAGGTTGTATTTCAGGAAATGCTGATGTTTTTGGTCATGAAAAGAGGGTTCTACGATAGTGGTTCATCTAAATCTATTGAGATACGAATATTTGGTGTTCTCTGCACTGTTCTCTTAAATCAAACAATGGCAGTGGAAACAAAATATCATACTGGTTAAAAAGATTGGTCCGTATTCACACTACCAGAAAACGCAAAGTTAGAAAATGGTCGAAATAATGCTCCATTTTGCAATTTTCGAATTGAGAAAAGGATATCGTGTTTTTCTCTAAGCGAATGTATGATATTATTTCAACTCGGAGAATTTTATGTCTATTATGAGTCCTTCATTGATGAAAAAAAATTAAATAAATAACTTTTTTAACTACAGTGACTCAAAGATAAAATGGAGCAAACAAAAAATGAATCTCAACTGAAGAATGTTATTTCAAATAAAGTACCATTTAATTTCGATGCTTTATTTTTATCGACAGTTTCAGCTTAAAAAAATAAAAAAAAAAATCCTATTAAAAGTAAGAAACCAGTCGCAAAGTTATGATGGAATATAATCTTAAATTCATTTTTAATCTTAATTCAACAAAAGATTCGTGCGAATTAAGAATTGGTCGGTAAATCCAGCGTTTGAACTTTCTACAGAAGAAGAGTTCAATTTTTCACCAATTTTCAACTATTGCCGCTTTTAACTGATTTTTGTCAGACATGAAGTGATTTTTCAACTTTCGTTCTAAGTAGTTCCATAAATGCTCAATTGCATTTAAGTCAGAAGACTGAGGTGGTATTTCCAAAACATGGGGGAATTTGTATAAAAGCTAACTTCTTACGTTATAGGCCGTATGTTTGGGCCATTTTCTTGGTAAAAGTAGTACTTTTTTTTGCGAATTTCCAATTTCTGTATATTTAAGGTCATGTTCGATTTCATTATATTTAGGTGCATAGTCTGATCCACTATCTCCTCAAAAATGTGATGGGTTCTTGGCCCTGCAGCTGACATCGGTGCTTTTCTGTTGACTGCAAGTTGTTTTCGTCAAGGGCCTCGTTGGCCCTTCTTTAGACATAAGATATACCAAATGACCTATAAACTTTATATGTGTTTTCATTAGTGAATAACACTTGCTCTCAGAACGAAGAGTCTTTGTCGCCGAATTGTTTTGCCAAATCATTCCTTTTTTTTTTACTTATCTTGCTCACAAACGGTTTTCTCCTCGCGACACTGCCATTTAAATTGTTTTTCCGTAAAAAAATTCTTACAGTTTCTGGATTTAATTTTTTGCCAAGATATTTCTCGTCCTCTATACCAAGTTTTGGGGCACTGATATGGGGTTGTAGTTTTTCTTGACGTATTTACTAACGATAATCTAATTTTCGTAAAGATTTGTCGTGCTTGTTTTTATATTTCGCTCATTTTTATATTCCGTAGTGTTTTTGTATCGTTTAATGATATTAAATATTGCTAGTGGTGCCCTATTTACGATTTCAGCAATTTGACGCATCACTTTTTACCACTTTTAGAATGGCGAAGTTTGGCCTCCCTTAGCTCAACCGAAGTTTGTGGCTATATAGGAGCCATATTGATATTCCAATAGCTTTTTGATTATTGTGAATGGCTCTGATCATTCACAATAGAAATGTGAAGAAAACGGCATATCTATGCTCCATTTTATCTTATCTTGGCGGTTTTAAATTTTTTTCTATGGCATAAATAAATTAGTTTTAGTTAAATACATTTGTTTGTTTGTAGCCCAGAAATAAGGCTACAAATAATTATTTTAGTTTATTTTTTTTTACTTAAATTCCATGCCAACTTTTCTCCAAGTGAAATTGTACAATTTTAACTTTGATACACTGTAGTTCATGAACCGGTTAGTTTTTTTATATTTTTCTGCATGCTCTGTAACTTTATTTTCTATTGAAGATGCTGTTCCTTTTTCCATCAAAGAGAGAAGGAGCAAAGTTCAGGCAGAATAGTGATATCGTATCGGCTAAGTTCCCTTTCCAATGCCATGTCCTTGCAGGCGAATGTGCTCTAAACTCTATTCTTCTGTTAAGATCTAGCCAAAATGTGTGTGACTTTCCACAGCCGTTTTAGGAAACTCATTGGTAGTTGATTTGACTCTTTATCATGAAGTTCAGAAATGAATTTGGTTACTTTGTGTAAAATGTGATCGCTGATCTTTAACTAGCGATCATGAACGTATGCAAATCACAACGAAATCGATTGTCAATCCGATCGTATGAAACTAACTTCAGAGCAAAAGTGAAGAAGATCGGTCCTCGTACAGAACCATGCGGATCTTAACGACGCAAAGGAGAATGTATAACTTAAATTCCGAGCTCGCTAGTTACAGCTCAATAAAATTACCTCATTTCTCAAGAGTCCAAGAACGTGATGACATAGAGGCTGATATAGTTGCATAGTATGAAAGTAAAATCATGAGTTAGAAGAGTCCTCTATGCCTCTCTATCTTTATAAGAAAACACTTTGTTCTACTGCATGATGGAAAACAGCAGAAAAAAGAAAAAAACTGTATCAGAGGAGAAATAAGACCAGCGCCGCAAAAGGGCCTTTAGATCATACTCAGCCTTAATAGCATCTATGAATACTTGAAATGGAATTTAGCCAACAGTGCAATTCAATTCAAGAATAAAAATTAAGTGAGGTCATTAGGTTGCAGTTCCATTTTATTTATTTATTTTTGTTAAGAAATATTCAATCATTTAACCCAGCAGGAAAGACTGGTCAAATCCTAGAGACAATCCGAACAGTTAACTCACACTCTGATGAAAAAAATATTTTTCACGTTGCAGCTATAAAAGCACTTAATAGCATCAAAGGTGATATCATAAATGTTCTAAATGATTTTGATGAACACCACTCCCTGGCCACAGAAACATCGAGATCTACGAAAGGGCAGATCAGTTTGGCAGAAAAGGATCAACATTATGCAAGACAAGCTGCCCTATCATCCAACCTCAACCCAATAGAGCTGGTTCGGGATAAACTTGCTGAAAAAGAACGAAAATAATGTCCAATATCGAAGAACAAACTTTGGAAGATCCTCTGTCAGATTGGCTTGAAATAGCAGAAAATTGAGAGACACTTACATCATCTCCATTCCATCGCAAATGGGATGAGCATTAAAAAAAAAACACTGTTAAAATGTGTCTCCGAAACTATTACACATTTCGTTTATGCATCGAAACGAGTTCCGATCTTTCGTTGATAAAGTTCAAGGGCAGAAGCTGCTTGCGCTAATAAATGCCCATAAAATCAATAAATCGCGACTATAAAATTTTTACACGATCCGACTCATTCAGATACACCTGTGTCAGTTTCTGGTCCAAATATCGTGTTTTAATCATTAGTCCAACACTCTAATGGGGAAATATAATAAAACTTACTTTCGATAATTTCTTAAATTCAATTAAATTGCTTGCTTTGGTGGATAAATTACCACCGAAGGTTTTATTCGTCTTAAATAGCAACTATAACAATCTTTCTAATGAAACAGAAATAACCAGAAAAACAAACATAAGGCGACACTCTTCAAATCTTGAATCGGAAATACATTAAAATAGTGATTTTAAGGAATATTTCGTCGCAGGAATCAAGAATGTAATTATAATCAGAAGAGCTCGAAATCAAGCCCTTTATAGACCCAACATTTGCAATGCCCATGAAGCTCTCACGATTCTTCATTTTTTACATGTTTTAACATAAAAATGACAGTTTTGAAATCCTTGAGTTTCAACATTATCTTAGCATTTTTTGATCAAAATTTTCATCAACTTCGTGATGCTCTAAATCTCAAACATAAAAGTGAAAACGAAGCTATTCGATTCGATAGGATTGGATTCGCATCGTTGGATGCAAATTTTCTCCTCAGACCAGTGCGACTGGTGTCCAGTTGATGAGTTCTTTGGCGTATTGAAGTTCTCTACGAACAAGCGAATTTATTTGTTTATTAGTCAGCAAACAAGTCTCATGAACTTTTTTCACCAACTTAATGTAAATCAGCTTCAGTTGGGGCAACTTTTTCGACAGAAATTTCTTTTCAAAAGTCGCACTGTTCCAGCGGTTAAACTGCAAAGACATAATAATGCTGAGTTTCTGCTAATTTTTTTGAGCAAAAAAGTGTGTCTTAAAAACATATGATTTAAAAAGAATTCAACAGACGAAATCAAAACAACAATTCGTCCGTCATAGATAATATGTTTCGAAGCTCGTGCTGTTCAAAAACGACCCAAAAGTCGTTTCGTTTCGATCTCAACAACTTTTTCAGTACAAGCCATCTTTTTAGTGCGCATAAAATGTTGAGCGTTGAGCCACATGTTTAGGTATCGCTCCTGACATTAATGATGATGAGGATTTGGTTCAACAGGCCGAAGGTACAAAGCCACTAAAATGAACACTATCGTGGTGCAAATCGTTGGGGTAGAAAGCCCCGGAAATCAAGTTGTTGATCGAAGTCTTTGTCCCTGCAAAGAGTCTTCGGACAAGCTTACTCAGAAAATTATCCAATTTGATAAGGTTGGCCCCTATGTAAAGGACCTCATGGCGATAGAATTTTTTTTATTGGGACTCTGGAGTTCTATATAAATGAGGACAGGACCTGACACATTGCCTTTCAAAAGCACGGGACACCCATAAGTAATCATTTGCCTGACAAAAGCCATGTAGCAGATGATTTTCACCCTGGCATCGAGTTGGCTGCCATAAAACAGGCTCTTTATCATGGCAAAAGTCGCTTTAACTACGGCTAGAGCTATTTCCATGTTTATTAAAATATAGAGACTGATCGAGCCAGAGCCCGTACTGTCCTACGATCAAGAATTTTAGTCATTTATTTTTTGTATCCCAAAAGGACCTAGACAGTGGAGTCCTGACGAGTATAGTCTCCGATTTCTTGTAATTGTTCTTCAAATTCTAGTCGTCACAATAACGCTGAATCTTATCAAAGTCACATTTCAAGTCAAATCTGATGTCCTCAATCTTTGGTGCCAATATGCACGGAAATTTGCATGGTCCATGATTCCGAAATGCATGAACTTTCTGATACACGTAAATTGTAAGATGCTGTGTAAACGTTTCGGACTAATCTTTAAATATAAATACAATTTTTCTGTTCGTGTATGTCACTGAACTCCTCCTTTACGATTAGACCGACTTTGATGCACATTTTCATGTAAATTTGAGAGTGTCCTTAGATAACAAACAATGATTTAATGAGACAAGCGCATATTTTGGAAATTTTAAACGATATTGTATTTGCTTGAATCCGAATCCCAATCTAATTAACAATTTTCGTACTTTAGTGGCACTACAGCTCCTTTTAGGCCATCGCCTAGCTTCATATGGCGGGGGTTGTTTATTACAATTTATTGCCAACTCCGAACGGCCCGTACTTTTGGTATTCCAAAACTCAAAATTTTCAAGTACAAATCGGACGATCAACGAATGGGACTTGGAGCCATTTCATTACGACGTTGAGTGGCATTCAAAAGAGGAAAAGTGTGAACCACTTTCTGAGTCAATGCTCTGATCTAAAGCTATTAAGCCTCTGACGTATGGCTGAACTGCATCATTAGAGCAAAGTGCAACTGCCATGAATCCAATTATAATGTATGTTATCAGGATTCACAAAGACTCTGTGATTACACACCCTTCAACTTTATCCATCCTTGCTGAAAACTCTTACTTCTTATCAATTAATTTTTCACAAAAGTCATAAATAAGGCCCCAATATTTTCATATTTATTGACTTACTCAACACCAACCCTTCACTTTTAGCCTCCATAAAACACATCTTAAGCATTTCAATAAAGACTGAAACAATATCCCCAAGCTATGGGCCTGTCATCATCATCAACATCATCATCATCGCCGTCACAACTTAAAAGATCATAAACAGCATCCGCGCACGGCACTTATCAGCACGAAAAGCCTATCCACACACAACAGCAGCCCATGAACTTTAATGCCGCATGCATCACCGCACCGCACCGGTTTAAAATTGCACATGTTGCGTGCCTGTCGTACGCCAGATAACCTGTCTCATTGCAAATTCAGTATCCACTTCATTTGGCATCACATCACAATGCCGCAATTACAGAAGACACAAAAACCGCACCACAATACCGAACAAATCAAACAAGGAAAACAAAACAATCACATTGCATAAGTCCGCAGGACTTTTCAACCTGTTACAGTCGATTATTCTTTTATTGTCCTCGAGCTCGAATTGCATAATAGCGGATCTCGTATTCGCTTTGGGAGTGTCAAAAACGTCATCGACTCAATGACTCAACGTGATACGATTTTTACCGTCAATTTCTATAATCAAACCAAACAATACTTTCAAATGCAAAACTTTGTATCTAAGCTAAGACTGACTGACAAAAAATATAGTACGACAGACGGACGAGTGTTTGAACGACAGATTAAGAATTTCAGGCACGTAGTGACCGCGCAAAGAAACTCTTTACTTGGAATTTCAGTCGCACCATGTGCGACAATTTTCGTTGGTTTATTTGAAGGCTGTTTGCGAGAATCTAGCACTAGAAATGTAGGCGTTAGATACATTCATTTGAAAAACCGACGGAAATTCACTTAAAAAAAAAAGAAAAACTGTTTTCGTAAAAATCTCGTACAAACTCAATCATCATCCCTTCGTCGAAATTAGCATATTTCTAAACATTTCGAGGAGCTTAAGGGTCATTTGTCCCAAAAGATTGGTACTTACTTTTTTGCTATAAATCATTGACTAAGCATGGAAAACAGTTTTTGAATTTGCATTTAAAAAACGACAGACGCACTTTTTTTTTTAAAAAAATAAAAAAACTTAAATTTTTAGACATGCAACATTCTTTTGCCCACAGTCGACTGCACTTCGAAACGCGGTTTATTAGAAAAACAAAACAAAAAACCGTCGCGTTAGTCGAACTATAAATAAAACACCTGTTGACTTAGACAACATTTATCAAATGGCATACCCCGAGGAGCATAATCCTCGGTGCAGTTAAGTTGTAGACGCCAACGACAGTCGCGTTAAAACTATAAATTCAATTTGAATTTTTTTTTTAAACTTGTTTTTTGTTGCAAATTACAAAAGTTAAACGACACACGCCAAATTGAATCCGAAACGAGAGAAGGTCCAACCGAATCGGACGAAAACTGCAGACGAACTAACGTTTAAGTGCGCCAAAGTACAGAGTATCTAGATGTTGTTTTTTGTTTGTGTTTTGCCGGTTGTACTGTTCGGTTCGGTTGGATTGGATTTGATTGCAAACTTGTTGGAGCTTTTTTTGTTTTGTTTTTGGTTTTTTCAACGTCATTTTCCTGGTCAGAGTGAGTTTTCCGACGAGACAACGCAGGCAGTTCAGGCAGAGAAGAAGCACATGGCGCATTTTGGCGCTGAGACCGAGTCTGGAGCTTTCATTTTCGCGGCGGAGTGCTACCGAGTTTGTTTATTTGCTTACACGTTGAGGTTGTAGTTGTAGGGTGGGAAGTGGATGGCTGAGGGTTGATGGTATGGCAAGTAATTGGGTGGTTGTGTTTTGCCGGCTGCTGTTGGCTGGTTCGATGAATGAAAAAAGCTTTCGTTTGCTTAACATAGTTTGTAAATCACTTCTCAGTTTTAATGGAACTCGTTTTAAAGTAATTCGCAGCTATTAATCAGATTTTGATTTTGGTAAACCGGTAGTTATTTTCTTTTTTAATCGAGGGTTGTTTTTTCTTATGGTTAAAAAAAAAACGGTCGAATTTAAAGTAAAAAGGTCTACCTTCGGATAGATTAAAGAGTTCAAACATCCAACCAAGTAAAGTTATTCATAATTCCTATCCATGGGCAATGAAAAGTGACATTTTGCCTTCATGTGGTGCGTCTGAATAACCATCTTAAAAAACGTTGACTGCTATATGCAGTAAAACAACCCGTCCAGATGGTATTTATTCCTTGGGTTCATGCCCTAATGGCGTTAAAAAAAAAAATTAATTATGAGAAAGCAGGCTGTCTCGGATGAAAAAGGAAAATAGAGACGACACGACGAAAGGGAAAACTGATAAGCGCATGTGGTCCTGAAATGAAAGGACGCAGTGGCATTGGGATCTAGTCTAATTGGACACTTTTTGCAGAATGAACTAACTCCTCGGGTGTTGCAGGGTTTTACACCATCCTTTGTATTTCACTATTTGTATGCATTCGAAGGCAATGAATATGGTCTATCGCTATTCTTTTAACTTCATCAGATACTAATGATACCATAAGATCTCTTTGTAGATTGTCCTTTCGAATGTATCATTGCGCTTTTGATATAGTCCTCAATACTTTATTTTGAAAGGTCTGGATAGCTTTTTTATTAGATGTTTTTCCACAGCTCCACAGTATAAATACCATAAGGTCAGATTGGCTTCAGGATTTGGTTGTATAAAAACAATTTATTATTTAGCAGCCAGTTAAACTGTCGAAACGAAAAACTTGATGCGTTAAAAAATGTAAAAGGAACTCTCGGATTCAGATACTCAAGCAAAAATGTATTTAATTCAATCAGGACGTATAAAAAAATGCATGTAACGATCGATTTTATACAAGAAAGATTTAAAATTGCAGAGGTGATTTCAAACCGGGTAGTTAAACATATTCTTCAGAAGAACAAAAAACGGGGACAAAATTCTTGAAATCTAAGCTGGACAACCAAATGAACATTGCCAGAGCCTTATATATTTCTTTTTGTTTCTGATGCTATTGTTTCAAAGTCCTACTTATCGGAAATGAAATGTGGAAGTGATCTTTATCCAGATTGAGTTAACGATGTCCCCTAAATTAAAAGCTTTTTCTTCGAACGAATTACTTCAAACAAAATTTATAAATGTGTTTTGTCTTTTGATAACAAACAATCGTGTTCCTCTGACGGCAATATTATCTTACATAATAAATGTGAGCGTAAATTGTGGCATTTTTCCCGAATCACTTATTACTGACAAAGTCATTACTTTGTGTGAAAAAATGCAACCGAAATCAAGCGAGCCAATAAAGACCTTATTTCCCTACTACCAGAGCTAATGAAATCCCTCAGTGGGTCACTCTAAAACATAACTGGGCTTTTAAGTGAAAAACAATTTGGATTTTGCGAAGGTTTGCCAGCCAAAGATGCAATATTGAAATTAATTAGCGAATTATATTCATTAAAACATAAGTTCTATTTGTTGACATGACATATAACATATTGCTAAACAAACTCTAGAAATTGGACAACATATACAGTGATGAAAATGAGAATAGTCGCTAATGTACCACAAGGTTCAATTCTGGGGCCATTTTTATTTTTACAAATTTTTCGGCAGTTGTTAACAAAGCATGAGTTTCTAATTAGTGAAAAAACAATCTTTTAAATAGAGCACAGATTGATTATGGAGTCTACTTTCACTCTGCTGCATGTGAGAAACTAAACATGAGCTGGCACACATTTGGGAGAAAAAACAGATAAAAACAGATTTCGCCTGTTCCTCGACATGTTTCAAAATTGAATCCGTCGACAGCTTTAAGTATTTCGGGACTTCGATCGATTTGAACCTGAATTGGAAGGCACATACAGCGGAATTATCATTTTTTTATCCATATTGCACAAAAAATCTGTCACTAATAATGTCACGGCATATCGAGTTCGGGAGGAACAAATTTAAGCACTGCTGAGCCAATTGTAGACTAGTCAGCAGTTGGCCTCGGTTTCAGGATCTCCATATCTTACCTCTTATACATCTTTTTGTGTAAAAAGTTATTAAAATTTTCTACATCCACTGTTATAAGAAATGATGTAAAAAAACAAAAATCCTTTTATATCAAGTTTGAATTTTCTTCAATAAATTTAGCAAAATTATTATTTTAACGAGCAAGAAACATGATTTTGAAGCCGACATTTAATTTAAAATATTATTGGAATGCGTATGAATCGAATTATAAGCATTTTGAAGAAATCTGAGGATATCGAAAAAAATCATATATTTTCGCCGCCGCTCCCCCCTTTTTAAAAATTTTGAAAAAATAGTTAATAAATTCTAGATGAATTGTAGTTTTAATATTGATCTGTGAATAAAACTGAATTCACAAAAATTTTATATGAAAACTGTTAAATGGAAGAAAACAAAACGAATTTTAAATATGGAAAATATTTTTTTCGCTTCCGAATTCGAATACGAATCTCCTCCCGAATCTTTTTTCCTACTAAAAAAGTTTTGTCAGGAAACTTCGAGAAAAGACTCACTATTCGGACTTTTTTCCATCACAGTGCCTAAGCTCTTTTCCAACGTACCTTACGTCTTACTAGACAAATTAAAATAATGGCTTTTGAAAATAGATAGTTCTGAAGTCAAAATCCTGCTTGTTGTTAAACTACAAATTTGTAACAGTTTTTCGAACAGTTTTCTCATTTGCTCATTTGCTTTTAAATATTATATTATATAAATTTCATTATTTTTTTTTAGGCGTTTTTACACCAAACTATAGACATTTTTGTAAGAATCATTCCCCATGGCTTCAGAATGGAATCCCATTCAAATCTTTTTCTTTTTACAATTTACAATGCATTTTGTGAAATTTGTAATCGTTCATAGTGCGGTGTCATCACCAAAGGTAGCAATTTGAACTTCTATGGGTGTTGGATAGTCGCCAGTATATTAGAGATATAAAATGGGTACCAGTTCACTGCCTTGTGGTACTCCAGAATTTATTTTTTTTCGGGGTCGTGCATTCTCCTTCATATTTCACATAAAAGTATCCTATATTTCAAATATATATGAGCTAAATATTTCTAAAAATTGGACCGGAAATAGTTTTGCTTTTTCTAGCACTCCCTTAACTAGCATGATCAAGGGAGAGTGATTGGATTTGAGAAAAACCCGACGCAAGCTGGTTATGAAGTGATCCCACCCATTGTAAAAAAACACTCTTACAACTTTTTATCTGAACCACCAGATCATTTGTCAGTTTTGGGGAAAGGAAAGCATGCCTGACGACTAAAACATCACAAATCAGATTAACCAAATTCAGACGCTTTGTTTAAACCTGGAGAGAGAATTCCAAGCATCTTGTAAAGATAAGTCCTAGTTGGTTTTTGAAAAGCATTTCCCTTCCCGATTATTGCAAAAACCTCAACCTCAACGGGTTTATCGCCTCGGTAATAGAAACAATGTCCACTTAAGTCACCATATCCCTTTTACTTAAGTAATTTCCCCCCTAATTATTCAATAAAATGTATCCTTATTGAGCTAATATTCATAATGAAAAGAAAGAAAACTCGCTAGCCCTAAGGAATTGCCTTCATCGAAAAGATTTCCCCTTCAATCATCAGTTAACACTCCATCAGATTCGACAAATCTCATCCCCAAAATCACATCTTTGCCTCGACAGCTTGCGCTGTAATTAAAGCAATGCAAATATGCATGCATCATTCTGGGCCAAAATAATGCGCAGACATTCACGTAAACTTAATCTTGACAAATCCCCAGCAATGACTTCATTTTATTACGCTTTGCCGGTTCTCATTACTTTAGGGGGTTAAGAGTAAAGCACGATCCCATCTCACGCATGAAAAAACCAAACATCTCTTTTCCACAGAAGAAGAAAGAAAAAAACATCCTAAAATAATATTCTTAATAAAAGGCAGAACAATGCCACACAGAAACTAGGTTACAAACCACCCTTCGCTTTGCGTATAACTAGATCATCCCCCTTAGATTTATTCCCCTCGCATCAACATCTACAAAAAAAAAAGGGAAAGTGCAAACATTAATGTCTGTCTAGGTCGACTTTTATCTTGTCAATTCGAGCCACAGATACATTTGGTATGTTACACACCCTCATCCCCCGCTTCAAGTGCGGGGGCTCCATATCTCATTACCCCTTGTCATCTTCCTTGTAACCAATAACCACCACCAGCATTAAGTGCAAAAGGTCCCTGTTCTCCTTTTTTTTCAAAAAGGAACCGACTCTTTAAGAGTATCTGGTTCTGTGATTTCATTTGAAAAAAAAAGCTGTGCGAGGGGTGGATGGAGGTGTTTTCTGTTTGATGGTATTGCGTTGCTTGGGGTGAGTTTACCTGCAAGCAGGAATTTATTAAAATACAAAGTTCAAATCAATTTGTCCGGATAATGGATAAGGTCTTCTGTCTTCGGCTTGCTGCCCTTTATCCCAAAGTTAATTTAGCACTTCTTCCTACTTTGATTACGACAAAAAAGGGAATGTGCATTGTGATGTCACGTTTTGCCCGAGGTGAGATTATAGCGCACAATTTAATGTGGCATAAATATTTACATAATTTCACAGATATTTGGGTTGGTGGTATGAAGGACTTAAATTTGTTGGTACATAAATTTGAGAACAATTTATGATAATGGTGATGCCTTGGAAAAGGAAGTAGGTAAGTTGTTCTATTGGAAAACCACTTTGTTTGCGGACAGACGAGTGTCTAATGAATTTCAAGAGCTATTTTATATTTTGAGCGAGTGCGGAGTGTCAAATTTGTAGTCCATTTACCGCAGAATTAAGAGGGGGTTCACAAAAGGCCAAATACTTGGATTATGGATTTTAGGTTCTTTACGGCTGAGTAATAATTAGGGCTTCAAAACTTTTAAGAAAGTTTGCTGGTTTTCTTTATACCGCAACATGAAAATATATGTAATGGCAAAAAACAAAGTTCCAAATGCTCACTCAATTTGAAATTTAAATTACAACACTGTTTTCCAACATAAGAGAACGTCAATCAAACAATTCAATGTTAAAATCAGCCTGAAAACGTCGGAGGCGTTTTATTGACTTCTTCCCATTTGGGATTTTTCAAAATGCGTTCGATTTTCGGATTTCAAAATTTTGGCAAACACGTTTCGAGGTCCTTAGAGTTGGACTCCGTTGTTCTTAGAAGGTTGTACATATGCACGCGAGTGTGTGTGTGTGTACGTGTTTGAATTTTTGAAAAGATGGCGAAAAATATTGTTCTTTTAATTTTTCAAAATGCGTTCGATTTTCGGATTTCAAAATTTTGGCAAACACGTTTCGAGGTCCTTAGAGTTGGACTCCGTTGTTCTTAGAAGGTTGTACATATGCACGCGAGTGTGTGTGTGTGTACGTGTTTGAATTTTTGAAAAGATGGCGAAAAATATTGTTCTTTTAAAATAAAATCAGCTATCGAATTCAATAAGTTTTTAATTTCAATTTTCAAGTATTTTTTAAAAATTTAAATACAAAACTCTGCTTGTGTCCGAAACATATGGATCTGAAAAGTAGCTTTCATCTTTTTGTCAATTAAAATTTTATAAACAAATCAAATCATTCTTATCTTTTGCCTTCAATTTTAAAAAACATGTTTGCATTTCCTTGTATATAAAAAAAAGAAAATAGTTTTTTTATTACAGTTCATTAAATGTAGCACAAGTATTAAAATGAATTTAATATTCAAATGGCTCTAATTTAATTTGTCTAAGGAGATAATCCTTAGTTTTGCAGTTATACAGGGTGGTGCATAATAAACGTTCAAATTTATTTGATGAATAACATTTTTCTATTTCTGATTTTATTAAACATAAACATTTGATTAAAATTAAGATTATGGTTTGGAAATATGTTCACATTATGCTTTAAGATAATATCCCTCAAATGAGGCCCAATGTTGGCGTCGAACTGATCGTTGTAGAGCATTTTCTATTACTTTTCTACGAATTTCAGGTCCGAACGCCCTCACTCCTTGGATAGTGGCCTTAAGCTATTGCATGGTTCTTGGCTTATTGGCATACATCTTACTTTTAAGGTAACTCAAAGCAAAAAAAAAATCTGTAGCCGTTAATGTGGGCGAACGCGGTGGCCAGAAAAAAAATCAAAAAACCTCAGGAGAGCCATAGTTGGACGAGCTGTGAGCTGTGTCTCCATCTTGTTGGAACAACAGTTCTGAATTGTTCTCTTCTCTTCTCTCTGATCATATAATAAAGTCAATCATTGCCCGGTATTGAAAGCGATCCACATACACCGCAACTTGATCGTCGTTTTCGAAAAAAAAATGGTCCAATGATACTTTCTGAGGTTATTCCACACCATACTGTGCATCCAAGCGGGTGTATTTGACGTTCAATAATTATTTTTGGATTTGCAATGCCCTCATATTCTGTAATTTTGTTTATTCACGTTACCGTTGATGTGAAAATAGGCCTCCTCACTCATTATAAGTTTGTTATTTAACTCCTTGTTCTCTCGGAACTTTTTCTGAGCATACTGAATGCGTATTTATTGATCGTTTGCAACTCATGAACCAATTGAATCTTTAATGGAAAAATCGATGGTCTTGCAAAGAACGCTTAAACGTCACCAACTACTGAGAACATCACCTGGTGGAAGTTTCGGGGCTCTCGTCAATACCAAGTTGCACCCGAGAAACGTTCACATCATTTGGAACTGAACAAGGTCTTCCCGCACGCGGAAGATCACAGTGATCCCCTAGTTTCTGAAAACGCTGCACGGCTTAATTGTAAAATTGTTTGAACAGTTGCGCATTTCGGACATGAATAAAATGTCGATATAATCTTTATGACTGAATAATTGAATGTCGAATTTAAAAACGAAATTAAACCACTTTGGCCCTATCTTCTGTGCTGAATCTTTCCATCCTAATTTTCCCAAGTTTTTCAAAGTTAATTCTGAAAAAGAAATTAATCAATTATCAATTCTATACGTTTCTTAAGTACCAAAGAAAGCAAGCAAGTGAAATATCGAGGTGTTTTTTTCGACAATTATCTGGATTTCAAAAATCGTTTAACGCGTGTTTCAAAAAAAAAATTAACACAGACGATCGGTTTTTACGAAGAACTCCCAAAGTTATATCGACTTTAAATGTTTTTAAACTACACTTTGAGCTTTGCTTATCCAAGATTTTTATTCGAAATGAAGATGATTTTAATCAACTCCAAATATTGAAAAACTTACCGTTGAGAATGATCTCGAAATGGAATTGCAAACACCCACGGTATGATGCAAGATGTCGTGCTGGGAAATATATAAAAGAGCCCTTTCTGGGTTCTAAATGAAACATGGTTTAGTTACCAATCTCGCACTTCAAACTACAGCTTTGCAGATCCTGAAGAACACAAAATATTCTCATATAAATTGGTATTTTATATTTTGAACTGCCCCTCGCATTCAGAATTGAGAACAATGTATTGAATCAGAATATGAAATCGTTGTTGATGGCTTTAACTGGCTCAGTGGGTTCGATTCCATGCGCAAATAAGGATCAAAACATTTTACAAGACTTCACGTAATGCAAAGAGTACAAATTTTAATAAAGAACTTCTCAAAAGGATCTATCAAAATAGATACGTTTACAATTACAACAGACTCTCGCCTTTCGCGAGCTGCATCGTCAAGAATCTATATTTTTGTTTGCCCTAAACCTGGGGCCATCATAGGCGGGTATTGTAAGGATTCACATATTATAATTCGGTTCTCTTATATGGCGTATTGCAGAATTTTTTTAAAGACAGGACAATATTAATTCCTACGTTGGAAATCTCTCATTGCAACAGTGCAACTAAGCAACTAAGCGTAGACGCAAAATTCGAAGATTACTATATTCTAGTCATTCTTATAGAACCAAAAAGAAAACAGAAAATACCAAGACTTTAAATACAAGTATTAATTTGACGGATATTCGGATAAAGAAAAATATTTATGAGCGAAGCAATCGAATAATATTAATTGAATTATTCAAATTACTACGACGGTTAAATTTCTTACGTCTCTCCAGCCTTTGTCATATGAAAACCAAATTGAACGCAAATCATCATCCTGCCAAATTGAACGAAACTTAGTTTGACATTTCTCAATTTGTTTAGACGTGAAAAATTCTTCACTATCGTTCCCAATCACAAATAAAAATGGAAATTCTCGAAAAACTAAAAGATCAAGGCTGGTAAATATCACATCACACTGTAACTTCATTTCCGACGAATAAATTGATTACAAATCGATTGAAATTCCATCCAAGGTACTTGACAGAAGAAGGCTTGAAAAAACTACCGGACTGCACGGATCCTAAGAAAATCATTACCGCCGCCCTCGATGTAATGCCAAATCAGGATTAAATATTTCGCATCTCATATTTATGGCATCTTTTTTCTGGTTTCTCGTCTACAGTTTGACTTTCGTGAGATTGCTGGTGGTGCACTGCCCCCAGAACTGTCGAAAAAGGATGAATTCTTTCCAGGGCGGATTGTCCTTCAAGTGCAGAAAATACGCAACATCTCAGCGCCCAAGGCGAATGAAGAATCAAAGGCAGCACCGAGATTCCTTCAAGTGGAGCTCTCTGATGGAGTAACTATTATGCAAGCACTGGAGCTGGAACATATCTCGGTTCTGTCATTAAATACTCCGCCTGGGACGAAGATTTACTTCAAGTGTGAAAAGATCTCGCTGATGCAGGGTATGATCATTCTAAGACCAGTTGACATTCAACTGTTGGGGGGAAACGTAGCTGCTTTGGTGGAAAAGTGGGAAATGGCAAAATCTCTGCAGAAGTATGCAAAGTCTGGTCGCATCCAGAGTGGTTCATCGGGTCCACCACCATGGATACCATTTGGTCAGGCGTTGCAGCCGACTATTGGAGCCGATAAGAATTTCAAAAGTCTTGCGCCTACTGATAAGGAAAAAGAAGGAAAGGAAAATGATGAATTCAATGCGATGAGAAGCGAAGCTATCGCCGAAGCAGCTAAAATTGGAGCGAAAAAGGTTAGTATTGTGATCCGGGCCAGGGTTCCTTATTGACTATTTTGGATATTTTGAAGATTTTCGGGGGCGGCAACCATCAAATACTCGACCATAATGTAAAAAAGATCCTCGAGAAGGGCTACAGCGAGGAAGACGCGAAAAATGCTCTTCGCGCAACTGGAAACAGTCTCGAAAGGGCGCTGTACAATCTCAAACGGCGAGGAGACGACTATCGAGATCGGGAAGACTTCCGAGATAAATCGAAAACACTTCCCATGAGCGGAGGTAAACGGGGCCCCAAGGAGTTCGGCAAACGTGGTAAAGAACTAGATATTGCCACTTCAGCGAAACCAGCAGGAAATGTATCGCTTTTCGATTTCCTAACGGATAAATTACCAGCCGTAAGTTCGAATGCCTCAATACTTTAGCAAACCTTAAAGAAACTTTTTACAGAATGCGGACCAATCGTCGACTATGACTCAGTCAACTACCGCTGTCACGTCAACATCGTTCGCCACTCAAGGCTCGAAATACGACAGTTACCAGCGTCCTATGACGAAAGCCGGCAGTGAGCCATCATCCAAGCCATTCTTTAATTCTTCCTCAAACTCAAATTCCTCTCACAACTACCAAGATCGCCGCCAAAACCAAGATAGCAGCTCGTCTGTGAAGTCTCAAGAACAGAATCCGAATCGGCCAAAGTTCGAAAACAATCTCTCGTCGAGTTTCGCCACACGGAACAGTTCCCATCCGAATGACGAGCGGTATAACAGATATCAGGGCTCGAATCGGGGTCGAGGTGGTGGCAATCCATTTCACGGCAGACCCAATTACCACTACGATGATAGTTCCGATCGACATCGTGATCAAAGGAACAGCAGCGCATACAGCAGCGGCAGAGGTGGACGAGGATCGCACGAAAGATCATCTGGGAATAATAATTACAGTGGTGGTGGTCCGGGAGCCTATGAGAATCGTCGGTATAATGATAACCAAGGTCAGAAGGAGCACCAAACTCAGCACCGCCAAGACCAGCGTAACGGATATGAACCGAAGGCACCCAATGCAAAGGGAGCGGTGAGTTTTATTTCAATCTCTTTGCTTCTTTTACTCATCATTTTGCAATCTCGTAGTCAACATTCCGATACCAACAGCAGAAGGAGAACTCGAGCAACTACCACAGTAACAGTGGGAACGTTCGGAACTATGACAACAATCGGCAGACGGGTTACAATGCATCAAACAATAACAATTTGAATCAAAGCAACAGCAGCTCGAGTAATACCAACAACAATGAGCATTCGGCTCGGATGAATAAACTTGTTGAGAGTACGTCCAAAATGAAGCTCGAAAAAACGCGTTCCGGGCCATCGCCACGTACTAATCAGCAACAGCAACAAAATCAGCAACCCCAACAACAGCACCAACAGTCATCAAAACAACAACAGCAACAACAAGCACCACCAATGAGCTCCTCGACAAGCCAGAAGCTTCAGCAAACTTTCGGGCCACTTCCAAATGGTTTTAACTATGATCCAAGTAAAATAATCGGTTTCCAATCGAAGGAAACGAACGAATTCGCTCTAACCCTTCTCAAGAGTCAGGGCATCCCAACAGGGCCACCATCACACGGCGTACCATTAGCCCAAAGCCCACCAGCACCTCTACCGCCACAATTCGTTTCGGGACCACCACCACCGCCACCAACTATGCAAATGGCTCCGCAGCCATTCACGACAGCAACGTTCGTAATGCCCCCAGCTGGACCACCATCCACACACTCTCCTTCCGCATTCGGAATGATTCCTGGTGAAAACTGGAATTGGAATATAGGCGACCGTTGCTTGGCAAAATACTGGGATGACGGAAGGGTAAGCCTCGACTTCTCTTCTCAATCTAAAACCAATCACAATCTTTGCTTTTCTAGTACTACGAAGCGGAAATTACGGGAATTTCGGATAAAACCTGTGTCGTTCTCTTCCTTGGCTATGGTAATCACGAGGAAGTCCTCAAAACGGACTGCCTTCCCATTACCGATGCTCACCATCGAACGATCAACTTCTCCAACAGCATGCAACACGCGCCACCAGTCTCTGTAGCACCACAGTCTTCAATGCTCAGCCGAGGTGTTCCAAATCGTTTTCGTGGCGAACGACAAGTCTATGTCCCGCCTCCAAAGCGAGACATCTAAATCCTTGGCCGCCATCGCCCACAGCTCGGTCAATTAAAGTTGAAATATGAAATCTTGAATAACTCCCAGTTGGTTCGTTGAACACCCCATAAATGTTTTTCAGTACATCCCGAAGGAGTAAAACTCATACATGTATTTTTTGTTTACACACTTACGAGTACATATATTATATGAACACAAAGAAAACCGCATGAACTAATAATTGTTAATGATGATTCGGAAAAATGAAAATAATTTGTGTTCTTCAAAATTGATTGAGACTAAGTATAAATATATTTATTACAATGCTTACATTGGCAAAAAGGGGTCTTTGTTTTGTATCGTTCAAAACCCAATTGAAAGTAGGCCAGTTCGTTGTGACCAACCGAAATAGGGAACACCACCCTTCCAGGCGAGTATTCATTCAAATTAGGCGGTATTCATTCGTTTTCGTAGCCTGAAGGTTGTGTCAGCTTTTTCTTTGGAACACTTGTGATGTGAATAGACTTCAAACTTCAAAAACGACGCGATACACTCAAGAAACCTGACAAGAGTCATAATCAGAAGCTGCAGCGGACCCGATGTCTCAAATACTTGCATAAAAGACCAAACAAATCGAGTTTAAACCTTAAGAAAACACAACAGAACAGAAACCCACCTGAAAAAAGGGATCTGGACTCAAAATTAAAGGTTATATCGAACTTGTCTCTATGCAAATATGTTCAGTGGTGGGTAAATTGAACCAGGTGGATTCAATATCAACTCATGTTATTTCCCTCCCCAACATAGGCTGGAAGACGACGAACTCATTCGCCTATTTGATTCACTTGGTTCAAATTTTAGCATCGGCGGGGACTTTAATGCCAAACTACAAGGCCACTTTGCAATGTGGAATAGAATTCTTTTCTACAGGAAAGCCAACCAATGTTAATAAAATTCCTGACCTGGTGGACTTCTTTATCGCAAAAGGAGGCTCTAGACACTTCAAGAATGTTGAAGAATGCAAATCTGCGCATTTCTGCGAAACACTTCTTCGTTCGAATGGAGGAGAAGACATAAGCACGAACTCTGAGAGCTGTTTTAAGATAAGAATATAGTCTGCATGGCAAAAATCCCTCGACAGCTTGGCCACATCGAGAGAATGCACAATAATGCAACCAGGTTCAAGAATAACGGAACAACCGAACCTCCGATGCTGGGATCAAGCGATCGCGGACGCTGAAAAAACACCCTGTACACATTTGTCTCCATCTTCATCCGTGAATAACGAAAGTTTCAATCAAATATGTATTTATAAAAATTTGTACTTTAAATACGATTTGACTTGGCATCACTTTGCTTACAAAAATCTCTCACACTCTCTTTCTCTCTCTCACACACACACACACACTTTTTCTCGAAGGAGAAATTAATAGAAAAGCCAAGGAAAAATCAGCGAAATGCGTCATCACCTGCCTACTAACACTACATCCAAATTCGAACAACATTCCTCTCGCTCTAACCCATCAATCGAATGCGCCTTCCCAACTCCAATATGAATCGAGTTATCTCTACTAAAACACACACACTCAAATGCAAGACACACTCTCCGTCACTCATCGCCGCACAAACAGTTATAAAACTCATGACAGCTGACGTTTGTAAAACATAACGTTCCGAAGCTTTGTCAAGTGACGGTCTGCCAAAGAAAATTTATTTACTTTTCCAAACAAAAAAGTTTTACAATCGCAAAAAAAAAAACACAAAATTCCAAATCGAAATTTTCAAATTTTTCTTTCGCTGTTTTTCTCTCGATTCTAGTTTTTGTGTAATTATATTTTGAAAAACAAAAAATCACATCAAAGGAGACAACAACAAAAAAACAAAAGGAAACAACTTTCTACATTAGCGCAAGGAGGAAAAGAGGAGAAGCGATTTTCTTTTTCCACAATTCGTGCGAGTGCCCATTACAAGGAAAAAGGAAGAAATAAATAATAATCTCTTCGAATTTGTACAATACAGTGTACAGCAAAAGTATTGGCACAGGTGTTTGTGGCTAGAAGATAATAATCAACACGCCTCTCCCAGGACTCCTGGCATTTGCTGCGCTTTTTATGTTCTCCTTTTTTTGTCTTTAAAAAAATCGAAATAAATAGTAGTGTAATTCGACGCGATACAACGCTTGCCGCCTACGCCGAGCTCTACTAACACGGTTCTTGATATTTTTTTATTTTGAAATTTGAAAAAGTGCGCGCGCGGTGCAATGAATCTATCTTTTGCTGGTTGCGGCTTCTTAGGCATCTATCACGTTGGAGTGGCGGTCTGTTTCAAGAAATATGCACCACATCTGCTGCTGGAGAAGATCGGCGGAGCATCAGCAGGTGCCCTATCCGCCTGTTGTCTGTTGTGCGATTTGCCACTAGGTGAGTGTTTATGTTTTATAATTCCATAGTAATCTGTAGTTGCTCCACGTTGGAACATAGTTTCGTAGTTATCTGCAAAGAACAGTCAATGAACTTGTTCGTTTCGCATTGGCCCAGCTAAGATTTGGTTGACCTTTGTAGTTTTTTTTGTTCCCAAAGAATCAATTTGATTCGAGTAAAAATAAAATTAGCGATTATAATAAGCGAGGTGGCGATCTGTGTCCGAGAATATTAGCATGAGTATATTTAGCCGCGTGATATTTATTCACGAATTTACTTTGAGGTGTTTAGAATCAAGGCCTCTGCGGCAGGGCATCTACCTTTTTTGTTTAATTAAGTTTTCCTATCATGGTAGATAGCTTATCTTTTGAAATTCTATTTGGCACCGTGAAATTTTTGTATTGTTTATATTTTGTTTGTATTGTTTGTATACCTACCTTTATCAGTAATTGAACAACACATTGCGGAATATTGAGGGACCTTTTCAAGAAGTCAATCTGGACATGATTAACACAAAAGTAAAGCAAACAAAATCAGTACAAAATGAGGTTCTACAAGTCATGATGATTATAATTAAAATGATGATCAAAAAGTTACGTTAAAAACGCTTTCAGCCATTCTCACCCAGACACTATTGGCTATTTTCCTACTTTAAACCTTTTTCTAGACACTCGTCTACGAAGATGATACATCAAAACAGCCGAAATATTTTTCTCTTTAAGCTACTTTGAGTATTTTAAGCTGCCTTTTATAAGGACCTTGAGCCAGCGATTTAAAGAACGACCGGTGAGATTAAGTTGGCAGGAGTTATTCTTCATTCGATATTTACGCTAAAGTCGATCCTGGAATCTGAAAATGTGTAAAGATAACTTCTGCAGACTGTATTACTGTGACGACGGCCAAAACTTTCCTGTCAGACAGAATCTTCCATCGTTCTTAGACAAGAATTACGTACTTCCAACCTCAGTGAAGTCTCGACCGTAATAGCCAAGGTATAGCCCAATAATGCTACTGTGGCCGAAGGACTGCGTACTGAAGTTACAGGCATACACCAACTCATCTGTAAAGTTTAGTCGGATGAGAGTATGCCCGACAAATGGAATCTCAGCAGAAGAAAGACCTGCTTTACTGCCTCAACTACAGAGGTATACTCGTAGGTCTCTTAAACATCACGTATAAAATCTTTTCTGCCGTTTTGTGCGATTGACAGAAACCCTTCATAAACAAGCTGATTAGTCAATATCAGGGCAGGTTCAGGCCAACAAAGTCCATGACTCATCAGTTATTTACACTGCAGCAGATCTTGGAAAAGACCCAGGAGTTCCAGATCTATGCTTATCATCTTCTCCTCGATATTAAGGCCGCGTGTGACCGTATTTGTAGGGACGTACTGTTTAGCGGATTGCCTAATCTCGGCATCCCTGCAAAACTCGCCCGTCTTTGCAGGGTAACGAAGTATTCAAACGAATCCGAATGTCTCGACTCAGATGGCTGGGTCATGTAGAGCTTATAGACACCAACGCCCCGGCTCGAAAAGCTTTCGAGTCCAACCCCGAGGAACAACGTGGAAGATGAAGACCTCGCCTCCGATGGCGTGCCCAGCTGGAAAGAAACCTCGATCAGCTGGGTGAACGAAACGAGGCACCTAGCTCAAAATCGTGCTAGTTTGAAAGTTATGTTGACTAAGGGCCCATGTCCACCCCGGACTGTAGCGTCCGCTAAAGAAGAAAAGAAGATATAAGTCGTCTTGTCTTGAATCTCATTCTTGCCGCTTCGTATCTTCGGTGTTGCAAGTGAGTTTCGCCTCCTATGAAACCTTTTTTTGCATTGCAGCAGCGAGCATTCCGCATCTTCATCCTACTCAATGAGACAAAGTTGTCAGGGATGCCAACATTTTTGGTTCTATGAAGCTCGTCTGAGTCTCAAAGTCCTTAGTTTGTATCGATTATGGACTTCTGTTTTTTTTTTTTTTTTTTTAAGAAGAATTAGGGTGACTTTTTGTTTGTTTCAATAGGTCTTGCCTTGTCTTGAATCGCAATGACCAAATAGTTCATTGGCAATTGCTTCGAAGCTTTCACCTAGCATGGCAGAAAATACCTAATAGGCGAAGGAATATCGCCCTGTAGTAGAGAAAACGATTCTAAGATAGCATTCAACGTTGCCAACTTCTAGATAGACTCAAAAGGAACAACATGACATTCTTCGAAGATCCATTCATATGGACAAGAAAATATAGGGCCTATATTCTCTAAAATAGTAGTAATGCAAAGTTAAAGACCATCACAATATCCCATTGGTCGCAGTTCACTCACCCGGTTCACATCATTGCCCGATTATTTTTTGATTAAATAAAGGTCCAAAAGGCAGCACAAATTCTCTATCAAAACTCCAAATAACACAATTCATCGGACAACTAACAAATTGCATCCACTTAAACCCTTGCCCTCCAAAGTCATAAACAACACCACTGTGTTCTGGGTTCCTCATTTGTCCAAGCAATCAATGACCTATACCAACCTTTCTAGAAACATCGTTACAGTATCTCGTTACGCATGCTCATACCCATTCAGGTCAGAAAAAGTGATCATTCCACCAGAGGAAAAGCAGACAAAAAACACATACACTCGCTGATAGTGTGAGTCTGGTTCTGGAACAATCTTGAACTTTCCACCTTTAGCTCAAAAGAAAAATCACACCAGACCGGTTCTGATTTTCGAACGAGCCCACAAGACACACCCCCGACACCAGAACGAACAAAAAACTAAAAAACTATCTCAATTCTAAACGAGTCCAATACGAGTACTATCTTTTTCGTATGTTGCTGGCATAGGTTCCCTAATGTCGGTCTTTTTATCTCGCCTCCATTGACGCATCTCACAGTTAATAAAAAATAAAAAATAATCCATGATGAATTAAAAGTATAGCGAGCCGGACAAAGAAAAGTTTTTCTTAAAAAAATGCGGTTCAACATTTTTTTTTAGACCGTGTTGACCATTGACATGTGGACTTTGAGGTAATAAATAATTAACACCCCCGATGGAATGGTTTGTTTGTTAAATTTTTTGAATTAAAATAACAAAAAAAGTTTATCACGTGTTTTTTTTTTTGTTATGAGGAGAGCAATTAAAAAGCGTCTGTCTATCAGGCCACTGGCAACCTCGTGAACTGTTGGGATCCGCTTTTTGTTTTGTTGAATTAAGTTTTTAATTATTGAAGATGCCGAGAGTGAAACTCTTTCGCACACACTTTCGAGGCCAAGGTCTGTCTATGAAGCAAAATAATTACAATCGGTCTTACTTACCAAAAAGATACAAAATCTTTTCATTGCTTTGGTACCTGAGTTTATGGACTTGCAACGGTCTACCTGTACGTGTGGATGATTGATGTAATAAATCAGTGAAACTGGATGTGTAAAGAGCGATGTGGATGGCAAAAGAGGAGAGTGATATCTTGATAATGATTGGTTCGTATTAGACATCAGATTGCCTTTGTTCCTTTCCTGTTGAATAAACGGCCTTAGCTTTAGAAGCCATCCAATCCGATTAACCCTATGAGGCTTATTTTATAACTTACCTATAAATTATTCCACCGGAAATTTGGAAGAGTAATTATTGAATCCAAAATAGGTATGGCGCCTTTCTGACACAAATCAGACGGGATGGTATTTATGACGTTAATTCCAAGACGAAAATTAAATGAAACTATTACTAGAAAAAAAAAAGGATAAGGACAGTATAAGAAGTGCTTAAGTGGCTTTTACGAATTTGAGTCTTGTTTTCGAACTGCTTGGCAGTATCTGAAGAGTTTCATTCCCTGCGCTGTCACGGAATCCGAACCTCGCCTTCAAATTGGTTGAGAGTCCGTGCTTTGAATTTTCAAATATTTCTTTACGTTTTGACTTACACAAAGTTGGACAAGGATGATAGCTTTAAAGTCTGAATCTCATTTAAATATTTTTGACATAAAATACCACCGTACGAATTACGGATGCAACGAACCTGTTACTCGGATGTCAATGGAAGCGAATGCAAGCTGTCATATGTTCGATTTTGCATCCAGTAAACTGGCACTCAAACAAAAACTTTATGGACGTGTCAACTCTTAATGTGCATGCTACGTATTTCTTCAGTACTCTTGTTTTTATTTGTATTTAATTTATAATTAACAATTGTAATTAAAATATATATTCTTTTTTTAATATTTGTTAAACTTTGTATTTGTGTATGGTGTTAGGCTTTATTTGTTTATGTTTACTAACAACTAACACCACGCTAAATGATGACTGTGACAAGATGGGTATTACTCTCTGAGTAATACTGTCACTTACAATGCTTGTTTTATAAGCAGTACTGATAGCGTTAAGTCTGAATCTCGTTTACAAAGACTACTGAATTAAAATTTTTGGGATGGAACCTCACAGCAATAATATTGTCGGACGATGAAAATCGCAAAGCGGGAATATGACTGTGATAAGAAGTGCCCTCTCCAAGTTCCTTGGTTCGTCCGCTGCATGCCTTCTTTATAATATCAGGCTTCCTTGGAACCAGCATTTATACCAATTTACCTCGTTAATACCACATTTCATTAGGTTCTGTCGATCTGCTCCTGAAAGGGTTAAAGTGTTGGCGCCATCTTGGGGACCCCTCATCCAGTTGATATTTTGAACACAACTTAAAGCCGAAACTGCCTGTTCTTGGTCTAAATTGTATCGTTTAAAGTCTGTCTCTGCATCTGCTACCTGTCTTTTGACAAATATTTTGTGTCGTTATTTTCCGAATCCCGACAGGTCCTCACCCGTTTGATCTCAAAAATATCGATGGACATCTAGGATATAGATCACTTCTAAACTGATACCATTCAAATGCTGGCCTAGGTAAATTTTTATAAAACAGATGCCTTTGGGCCCAACTTTTTAGCTTTATTTTTTTTTGCAATCCACACGCATCATTCAAGGGGTTAAGAAAACCCTTATAATGTTAACACAACGCGGGTGGAAATGATCAGGAAGCAAATAGAGTCTTTGAGTTCTTGACTATGCGGCCTAAATTGGCACAAAGAGTACACTGATGCATTTCTTGCGATTTAAGGGTTATGATGAATATGCTGAAGAGTCGGAATACAACTGCCATCTCTGGAGCACTTGTTTATAAAAACTAGAACAGAAGGCAAGCACGAGACGTTGCTTCTGGAAAGTTAATTAACCTCGTAATATTTTCGTCTCTGATAAATTTTATCATTCGGCTTTGAAGTCTCTCGAGAAAGTCCAGCATGCTAAGGGTACGTTTTGTAAAGGGTCCGCCAAATAACTTTTTTTTTTTGAAACTGCTATAAAAAAAAAACTGCTGAATATTTTCTCAATTATTTGAAAGTACAATCCTTCCGGAAAATAATTTCATTCAAATGGCTGCCTCGGCTGGCCATGCAGTAGCCTACACGATCGGTCCAATTTTTAAGCACATTATCAATTGTGTGCAGCTGTATTTCACCAATGGCTTCACGAATATTGTCCTTTAAAGCGTCAATTGTCTCTGGCTTGTCGGCGTAACACTTATCTTTGAGGGCACCCCACAAATATTAGTCCAACGGTGTCAAATCGCAGCTCCGAGGTGGCCAAACGACATCAGCTCTGCGGTTGATAATGCGATCTTCAAAAACTGGGCGCAAAACATCGGGTGTAGCTTCGGCTGTGTGGCACGTAGCGCCGTCCTGTTGAAACCAAATATTGCCAATATCCTCCTCTTCAATTTTTGTGAACAAAAATTCGTTCAACATGGCCCGATAACGATCGCCATTGACTGTATCGGCCACTCCTTGCTCATTTTCGAAGAAAAATGGCCCAATTATGCCTCTGGACCAAAATCCGCACCAAACAGTGACTCGTTTTGTGTGCATCGGCTTTTCAATGTATCCGTGCGGGTTTTCTGTGCCTCAAATGCGACAATTTTGCTTGTTTACATACCCGCCAAGATCAAAATGAGCTTCATCTGAAAAGATGATTTTTTTGGCAAAATCAGGATCTTCTGTAAGTCGATCGCAGGCCCACTTATAGAAGCGAAAACGCATTGGATGGTCAGTTGGCTTCAACTCCTGAATCAATTGGACTTTGTATGGCGTCATACCAAGGTCTTTATGCAAAACTCGTCTCAATGATGTCTCCGAAATGTTCAATTGTTGAGAACGACGGTGAATTGATGTTGATGGCGCTTCACGCACACTTTCTGCCACAGCAGCAATATTCTCGGGTATACGCACTGTTTTTGGCTTTTCACGCTTTGGTTTATCGATGAGGATGCCAGTTTCTTTCACTTTTTTCATAAGATAACGAACATACGGCGCTGACGGTGCTTCTCTTTTTCCAAAGTCCGTACGCAATTTTAGCACACATTCCGCAACATTACCATGATTTTCAAAGTAATGTCGCAATATTTCCCAGCGTTGTTCAAGCGTATACACAACCATATTCGTTCAGCGGAAGGATAAAACTAATTATCTGTCAAATCAGACATGAGCTAAGTGTTACCATTCACGAAATAAGTAATAGTTAAAAAAAAAACGTTAGATGGCGGACCCTTTATATAGCAATCAAATCAGACAGAGAAAAGTATCTCGTATACTTATTTTAAGCGGGTTCGTAGTCTGTTTCCACTTCCATCCAAAATGTGCATCATATCAAGTGCGGAAAAGTTTGATCCTCGCTTATGATGACTCCATATCTATGGATATAAATTTTACATATTTAAGGCAACAAATAAATAGTGAAGGTCTAATGGCACTTCCCTGGTGTACTCCAACTATCGTATGATAATAAGCTCTTCTCTGAACTCCCCAGGCCACCTTACTATTTGCCTTTGTCCCTCATGCCAAGATTTCAACAACTTTTCATTTTTTAAGGGCCACCTATATTGAATCTTCAACAACGAAGGTTATTTTGAAAAGAAAAGTATGAATTTTATTTTTAACCTTGCCTTCTTTGTATTTTTTTTTCCAATTAAAATTTCATAAACAATCAATCGAGAATGCAACCCCACAAGTTGCTTTTGCGTTCCCATTAAGTCACATTGTTCTAATCTTTTCCATTTAAGTGGGCAAAAAAATAAACGCACCGACACGCGATTGTTTATTATTAAAATTAAATTAAAGAAAATATACTTAATAGCACAAAATAGGAACAATTGAAGAATAGTAATGTTTACAGCCTCTGACTGATTATCGTTTTCTTATTAAAGTTGTGCAAGCATCTGCATACGTATAGTACAGTGTTCTGTTCAAAGTTCAATGCGGGACCCGATATGTGTTTGACGTATTTGAATACTGATTGAGTGGGTTGTTGAAAGAAGGAACAAAGGATGCAGTGGCAAATATTTGACAGCTCTTAATGAGATTGTCAGCTTACCTTTGAAATTTGTAGGGATGCCTTTTTTTGGTTTACAATTAGACAATTGATTGATAGAGCTGTAATGCGATTATTGTTCATTTGTCTTATTGACTTGTTAGACTCACTGACTGAGTGTGTTGTACATAAAACAAACGGGGTAAACTTGACTCAATCTGTCACTATGAATCAGAATGTGTTCAAGGGTCGAAATAATTTCTTTTTAGTATTTGTATGTCGATTTGATTTTACATTATCTTAACATGAAAAGAATTGTTGGCTTGAACAAGTTTTTAGAAAACATCATATTTTTCAGAAAAAAATATATTGCGCAGTTTACATTACGAAAAACTCTTAAGTTTTTGATATTAAAAAACACACATTTCCTCCACTTATTTTTATCTTCTTAGAAATGTACTTTAAAAGGTTAGCTTAGGTATTGAATGTTACCCGGAGAAGATTCTCAGTTTAAGAGAAACAAAATTTTGGCCAAAAGACTGGTTTTATAGGCTTTAAATAAAACAAATATAGCTTTAAGGTGCCCAAAATTTCATTCCCAAATGTTTGTATATTTTTAGAAACTTTACAACTTTAAAGGCGGTTTAAAGAACTTTTTACGATCAACAACGGTCAGGTTAAGATAAAGCAAAAAATGAGCAAAACTTTAAAAAATCATTTCCTAGCTGAGTTATCGACGATTAAATTAACTTTTTTATAATTTCTTTAACCAGCTTGCAGGGCTGGTTTTCCTCGAAATGTTAAATCCAAGTTTCGATCCTAGCTCAAGAGTTCTTCGTGATTTTTTCTTGCGGGTGCAGAAGTAAAAAATGTATAACTTTTGTCAATAAACAGTGAAATCTATGTGAATGAGTGACTTCAGAAACCGCTATGGCATTCTCCAAGTCTCTTTTAGAATCCCTCTGATATTGACCCGAACTTACTAAATGTCAGCGATGGAATGGTGCAAGCAAACAACTTTGTCAACGATGCCAAAATAGGCCAATCTTCCAAATGCGTAACACATTCCAATAGAAGGATCTTGGACAATTAAAAGCTTTCAAAAACTATTTATACTGTTGACGTCTTAATAACTTTGAATGCAGGGATTTATGAATGAAGGGATTTAAAAAAAAAAATAGATACATGAAGTTATTAAAAAATAAGAATAATTTTTTTATTTTGATTTTTCAAAACTCCACATTCTTCAAATTCGGAACACGGAGATGTAAAAATTGAAACACAAAAAAAATATGTGCGGCGGGCCTGTTAAAAAAACTTTTTATTGGATACCCGACTAAAATAGAAAATAGAACCGGCGACTGAATGAAAAGGTCGTAATTTTTTCAAATTAATCAATACAGTCAAAATAAGAGACAACATAATATGAAGTTTATGAAGGAAATATAATTCCTTATTGATTTGGTTAGTAACCAATTCACTCAGAAACAAAAAATGTCACCTGCTGGCATAGTAAAACTTTTGCAAAATACTTTATATATGTTAGCACGAAAAACTTCGCTACCATGGATCGGGTTCATTTTCGCTGAGAGCTTTCGCGGGGGGCTAATTTTTGCACTGTTTTCTATAGTTCTCCAACTATAACTTGACTTTTCTATACAACTCGACTACTGAAAGGTCGCGGCTCGAATCTTAGAATCCTAGTGTAAGTCTTGAACTTATCATTCAGCAATAATAGTTTGACAACGTGGGTGGCCATGCGGTACTAATTACTCGGCTTGTTGGAGTTCCAAGTTCTTATGAACATGATTTGTGCAGAAAATGTCCATAGCCCCACTGTGAAAGCATAACACAGACAGTAGAGTGATGAAGAAATCTTCTAAAACAGTACATCAAGTACTGATGATTAAAATACTGCGAATTGAATGAGTGTAAAAAATTCGGTACCGCATTTTTCGCTACACATTCGGACTTCACCCGGAGTTGCGAACCAATTAACAATCTTTTAATGCGTTTCCCAATCCCTCAGCTCGCTCCGTCCAAAATTGTAAGGGTATTCATAATCCCTTGCTGGTGCGCAGAATATATTTAAAAATATGTCAGAAAATTATTTTCATTATCAGAACAAACGAACGGCAGTAGTAAAATAACTCGTATATGACAAAAGACAAACTAGATATTCCGCAAAAAAAAAAAAAAACGTCAATGTAAAACTCCAAAGACCGGTTTAATGGAATGTTTCCGAAAAATATTTACACACATCGATAGATACGAGCTTCTTTTCAGACGTGATATGCGACTGATAAAAAATCAAAACAAAGCAAATTTTCAACTTCAAATACCCCACGTAAAATAAATAGAAGCATAAAGATCTCAGCAAACACTTGCCGCCGACAGACCATCCGTGACCTTGATCAAATTAATATAAAAACATAAATTTTTCCTTTCAACTAAGAATTTTCTCATTCTAGATACTTCTATGTTCTATCTTTCTCCACGCGTTACATTCAGAAGAATTTTCGTTTTCGCAAAATACAAAAGGCCCACACTACAACAGAATAAATTGAGCGTTTAACTAGGCAGACTCAGTGTAGGTGCTGTACGTATAGCGCGTCTTTATAGTTGTAGATACAAAGGTACCCCTTTTAGAGCTTATCGCGTATCTATGTACTTAGGCACATACTCGTATGGATGTATGTAAATTTTATGTATGGGGGACGCGGGTCATAATATGCGGGCAATATGCTTTTTTTCTTTTGTTTGCTTTTAATACATTTCATTAGAAAGAAATTTCCAAAATTACGTTTCATGCCCGTGAATATTTTATATATAATAAAAAATTTACTCAATCCAATTTTGATGATGTTTGCGAAAATATCGAATGCAAGAAAAGTGAATGGAAAGAAACAATAAATATATGCAAACATATATGTACTCGTAAGTATACAGTCAAGTGGGTAATATTTTATGAATGAGAGAAACAAAAGCCGCACACGAATGTGAAAACTTTACGATTGCGAGCATCTTTGCAAATTCGTTATCGTTTTTCGTTTTTTTTTTTTTATGAATTTGAATCGATGTTTAATAATTGAATCTTCGGATGAAACTGCACAGAGAATAAAAACAAACTCTCTCAGTAACTCCACGTTCTGAGAAACTTCTAGACGAGCAGTTAAAAAGACTGTCATACCCACTTAGAGCTCATAACGTTCAAGGTCAAACATTTAAAAGTTATGCAAGTTAAAGTTGCATTTCAAAATTATATGGATGCACATGTATTCGACTGGCTGAGCTGAAATTAATGTAAAGGAGCAAAAATAATAACCCGATGTTGTTTTGGTGAATTTTAAAAATGAAACCGCATAATTTGTCAATATATATTAAAACCTTTTCAAAAAGATATCGAGTTAGTGGGAAGTCTGTTGCGGTAAAATCTTTTCAGCCAATGCAAATATGACCAAAACGAAAAGTCGACCGACCTTGAAACGCATCCTTGAAAATGTAAATTGTCGAGCGAATTTCCTCCAGTCGCAGTTCACCAATTTTAAGGCACCAAAAAGCATGTTGATCATAGTTCTGGCAGCTTTGGAAAAAAGATACACTTTGACACATCTGGCTTGGTAGTAATGGTTTCTCTTAGCGCCGCAGTAACGCAAAATATGAATCGTTTGCTTATCTAGTTACATGGAAATGGATCTTGACGCTGTTGATGAATTTCGAACAGAAATCGTCCACTGCTTCGTTGAGGTAAAAAGAAGTGTTTGAGGGTAGTTTAGACGCGATGCATATTGATGCATATCTGTGAGATTACACTATAAACTTTTCATTTAAATGTGCTCACAGTGATATTCTCTTCGGAACGAGCACTACGAGTCCTTAGGGCGACTCCTATGCCACATGTTTTTCCAGTGTCTTGAAGCAACCGGCTAATCGCCTTATTATTTAACCAGTTGTTATTGAAGTTTTGTTTAAAAAAAGGGTCATTGGAATTCCGCGATCTTGAGGAGAATAGCGGTCCATAGCTTGTCGACGTGTTCACTACATCTCTTAACTTCACAGATGTCAAAACAAATCTCATAGCTACCGTCATGTGCAAAAGTTATAGCATCTTCTCGTGGGGTGATACATTTTGAGCCAGCTTGTAGTAATTCAACTGTGATAAACAAATTGTTATATTTTTTCTTATAAATTTTGCAAACTATTTAAATGGAAACAAATCAGGACCCCAAATTTAGCATTTAATAACATGACTTGAAATGTGTCCAAAGTCTTGCTGAAAGACTCGTATCAGTGGCATTTCCTCCGCACCATATGGTAGGGTATTTTCTATGACTTAGATGTGTCTCTTCATGTTTCTTAGAGTCCGAGAATTCTTCATTCAAATCTTGGATATAAGTCGGGACTTCCATCGCCTTTCTTTTGGTAGAGACTGCTCTATAGGCGTCTTGGGACTTCGCGAGTTGCGGTCCCTGGTCTTTTTAGGTTTCAAAGATTTTACAGCCGAACAAAATTTAAGAAAACCGAGTACGGACTTGACCCACTGAAGAAGCTCCGCTTCCCAATAAATCAGAAAAGTAACAAACTGTCCTTTATTCTTGACATTTAGTTAGTTCTGAGACTACTTTTGATTTACAAAGATCAATCAAGACAAGCCTGCTTGTGAAGGCTTATATCTTATTAAATCATCATCATTCAAAAGGCCCCCAAAGAAGCTGCTGGAAATCAATCAATACAAATTTAATAAAAAAAACAAAAACATGAAAACATCCTCGACATATACCACAATGAATGATCCCTCTCTGACAAAGCGCTAAAGTCAAACTGATAAGGGTTTTATTGATTTCTCTTGAAATTCAATTCCCTTATTTTATTTGTGTGAGTTCGGTGGGAAAGGCAATTAAAACTGGTAATTTTTGTATTCAAAACAAAAACGCATTTCATTAGCTTATCAGGCTCCAATACAACAGTCTCCATCTTATTTAATCAACACCGGGGGCTTAAAGAACTTCATTGACCGATCGCCCAGTGGGACCTTACCGTGCAGCGCAAGGGGAGCCGCCCGATGGCATCATCAATGTACATATAAATATGCTCTCTGCTTGTCATTGGTAATTTGAGTTTTGTTTTTCTGCATTGGAGGTAGAACAGATAATCTCGTTTCGAAGTCGTAAACGACATCATATTTGCTTTGAAGCTAAAATTAAACTTGCAGTGCAATGATTCATGAGTCCTAATCGCATCAGGTCTTGAGGGGTTTCATTGCAAACACAAAAGTCAAAAACTGTTCTCAAGATAAGATAAGCGTTTCGGATGTACCGCCGCCGTGCTGTTTTTTTTACTAATCATGAAGTTTTTATTGAAGCTTGTTTCGCGTGTAGGCACACGCTGGAACTAAGTGTGATCAAAGGTCTCCCCTGACTACCTTTTGACGGAGCAATACTTTGTGTCTGACTCAATGACTTTCATTGTCAAGTTTGCAATTTTGAGGTTTAAACTGCGTGTTTTAGCTGGTTCTGAACTTTAAATGACGTCTTCTTTGTATGGTTACAACCAAAAGGTGCTTAAGTTTTTATTACTGGAGTGGACTTTGGAGTCTGTCTTTTTGAAATTGTATCAGACCATAATGAATTCAATATGATAAAAGTAATTAATTTATTAATTTTGTTGCATGCAGTTTTTTTGAAAGGAAGTTAAAAACGATAACACGTATCGTAGATAGGTATCTTGAGCCAGCTGGTCGTTTATAGTATTTATCTATTGTTGAAGAACTTCGATTATTAGAGAATGAAATTGGGTTTTTTCATTGCTTATCAATTTTTTTCTCCATACGATTGATTATCAGGTACTTTAGAGTCAAGATCAAGGTTCGCGCTGGTTTTATCTGCTTGCACCTTATCAATGTGTCGTGACGCTGGTTGAAGAAGATCTTGTACAAGCCATCAAGGACATATAAAAAGAAACTTAAAATGTTGTGACAACTTTTCGGAAAAACATATGACATTAGATGGCATAAGTCAAGGAAGTATATAGAGGCCCTTGCTCTTTATTTTATCAATGGGTGATGCCAGCAGATATTGCCAAAGAAGATAGAAACAGTTTCAATCATCTACTACATATTTTTGTTTTATTTTTGGCAATTCAGTAAGCAAGTTGGGGAGAATTCAGTTAGGAAACGGAAAAGTACATTGACATCAACTTTATTTCGAAAGCGAGGATAATCCTCAATTGAATAAGACTGACATTTGTTGGTAAAGCTGATGAGCTGGTTAGTAGATGCAAGCTGCAATAAAAAAGGTAAACCAAAAGATAATAAATCGACCGATAAAAGAGTTTTGGAAGCCGTCGAGAAAAAAATATGGAAGCTCGACATACTTGGTTAATCAATTAGCTTATAACAAAAGCACAACTTCCTTAACCTTAACCACGCAGTTGACAGTTTTTCCGTTTGAATGGATTCATTAACAACAACAATTTGCTCTCATGGGGACAAAGAGAGTCCACTTATCATTCATAATGAGTACTGACGGGTCAAAATCAACCGATTCGACCACTCAGGATATCTTTCGTTGTGGTTTTCAGAAGTCACAAGTCAATGAGAACAAGTCGCACACTTTGAACGATCTCAAAGAGAATATCCGAGATGAGTGTGCTAACTTATCGCTCAAAAATATCTTTTCAAAACTATTGATCATTTTCTCAACAGCGGCGGCGTGTCCACTTTATCTTTAAAAGGTAATAATTGAAAAACAAAAACTTTAAAGGTCCAAATAAACATTAAAATACTTTTATGAAAAGTAGCAAAACAACACCAGGTGAATTGGTTTTATCGGAGATTGTCGTGCAAGAGTTTCAAGTTCGCTTTGTCTAAACAATGATGTGTCTAGTTGACCTTTCATCGACTCTGCTATCAAGGAATAACACTTAAAGCAGAGTGATGATGCAGTCATCCATAAATACAAAAAAGTCAAATATAATACTGCGAATTGAGCGAATGCAAAAAAGTAGGTATTGTCCGTTTTTCAAGGAAACATTATTCTGTTCCGTGGACACATCACTTTTGCATCTATGGCTTATTTACTTTGGCCAAAGATCGATCCGCCAAAGTATCATACAAAATTATTACTTTTATGTCCACTTTAATGAATCTCTTTGCGGCCACTCCAGCTTTTAATCCCTTCTTTGAGGGCACTTCACGCTATTTGTCTTCCTATCACCGGTTCCCATCCCAAAGTATCAACACAGTGTCCAAAGTTCTTTTTCGACAAAAATCATCGATTACAATTATCGATTGCAGATAGAAAACCAAACAGTACTCTTTGTTCTAAACAAACAACAAAAGACTGCAAAAAAAGGCCCGATTGCATTATAAGATTGTCTGGCAATTAAGGGTCATTGTTTGATAGGACACGTCAATTTTATTTCTAATTTTGATGAAATCAGCTCGAAAAAGAAACCTAATCACGTTTATAATCACAATTACATTCAGCAACAAAACAAAAAGAAAAGACAGAATTCATGTCAAGCTCAGCTGAATAAGCCTTGGTTTTGCAGTAAAATTATACTCGCATGAGGAAAACATCCACTTGATAGGTTTAAATAAAAAAAAAAAATAAAAAGACAAAAAAATATTTATAACTGCCAGTTCACAATGACTTGGGGGATTGACGTCATTTGATTGAGAGACAGAGGCTTTTTTTTATGGGGTTTGCCCCACACACACCATGAGTTCCCCTTTCGATCTTTTTTCTTATTTATTTTTTTTTCTACGGCGATAAGATTAAGCGTAGAATGAAAATCGGATTTTTTTTTTCTTTACTGATGTGTTTAATATTTTCGTTTTGTTATCACATCTGGGCGAATGCCTTCAGGAGGAAGAAGTTAACTAATGCTGAAATTGCGAATCTATTTCGATTAAACTGGAACATGTCAATCCCAATTGGCTTTGGTTTATTTGTTTTTTTTTCAATGATGGCCTGAGCGCTTTCGAGAATCTCGCGAAAGGTTTCGTACAAAGTTGTTATCATGTTCGTAATTCGTCCATCACGAAAATCGATTCTCGGAGAGTCTTCTCGTTTTTGTTTGTATAAAGTACCCTTAAGGATTTGATTCAACTGCGATTTTCAAAATATTCGGCATTAACAGCTGTATCTTTTGATTGCGTCCATTTGGAGGCTTGACTTTTTTTACAGCTTTAATTGACCGCAGTCATAAGTAAAAGGGTGCAGACAAACAACGAAGTGATACTATAAGGGGTCTGTTTGCTTTTGGGGAACGGAACCTTGAAATGGAAATTCCGACTTTAACGAATTAGTGCATTTATCTTTGACAAGGATATACTAAAGTAAGGATTAATTTACTTAACTTGTTAAAACTTTAAACGGCCGAATCGCTTCTATAAGACACTAGTTAGCTTGAGACGATGTAAGAGTAAGAATCTGTTTTCTTAATTAATGTTCCGATGTGTAAAAAGCAGCAAGTTTCCTATATACTAAAGTATGTATGTTGAATGAATAATATGGGGACCAAACTTGATTTCCATATTCCAATCCAGACCGAACTAGACCAACGTTTAAACCTTTTCTTATAAAGGGGTCGGTAGGCTCATTATTTGGACATTTTTGTCAATTACTCCTTGATGATGATATTGGTGGGCGGCAATGATGAACATTTTCCATTCGTTTTGGCCAGAAGCGATAAGTTTTAACACTTTTTTTTGGGTATTCCTTTTGCGACATTTTAGAGTCTGTGGATTATTTTCACAGACCCAAGAAAGAAGTATTAAAAAACCGTTGATAATGCCGACCAGTAAGACTCGGCAGGTTGAAAGGTAAGGCGACCCGGAACCATATTCTTCAAAATGTCTATTCTCGCGCGAGCTGCGTTTGCATCTGTTGGTACCACATCTCCTCCAGTTCTAATTCATTGAATTGCGGTTACCTTACTTAAATGGCTTGAGGTGCTTCTTTTTGCGAAGGTTTACTGGGCAGATCTACAAATGAAGACTTGATCTACATACATGCTATGGATGGCCCCTTTTACACAATTTCCTTTGTATATTGTTTCAATGTAAAGTGTTTAGTTTTAGCTTGTAACCTATTAACAAGGAATGGGGCGTTAAAGAGCGGCAACAGTGTTGTATTCTCCTTTTTTCTCCTTTTTCGAAAGAATGACAGCCATATTTTTGAGTTGCAATAGGCACTCCGCATATCGAGAATATATGTATGTACATTTTAACGTCTATCGAAGCAAAAAAAAGTTCGGAATGAATTCAAACAAGTCGCCTTAGAAAACAGAAAATCATGCGCAGGAAATTTCTTACACGAATCAGATCGTTGTTAAGACTGATACTTGAAGATCTGTGCATTTGATCAAGGGTTTGAAAGATGCAACCGCCTTTGCAGTTTCACGGATGGGAAAGTATTTGGCGAAGAAGTTTTTTTTTTTTTTTAATGTTTGATTTTCTGTGGAAGCGAAAAAAGTTGAATTTTTTGCCAAACAAAAAATTAGGAAAAAAAACACGGACGAGTTTGTGGCTTATTGCCACTTTTCCTGGCTTTATAGCAGCAGACGATTTATCGTAAAGATTGGGCAATAAAGATTTAAAGACACCGGAAAGCTGTTTATAGCAAAGGCAGTCATTTAAAGTGAATAAATAGATAGAAACAAGTTTAGTAGTTGACGATAAATAAATCTTAATAGATCTAGTCTGCGGTTCAAATGCAATCGCTTTAAATTTGTTTTTTCGAGAATGTATGCCGTAGGTTCATTTTATTTGTCAAAACAAAAAAATTAACCATATATTTTTTTAATCTTAATTTTCCTTTCGCACACTCTTCCTTGGATTTGATTTTTTTTTTAAATCTGCAAAAAACAATTTCCAATTTACCAATCCTCCAATCTCCGTCTATATGTATAACAAAACGGTTGACACGCCAACACAAATATAATTTACGATATTTTTTTCTTCTATCTAGTGGCACCGATATTCCGTGGAGGTGTGTGCATTTGTTCTTATTTTTTTTATTTTTTATTTCCGGAAACGTTTCTCTTCCCCTCAAAGAAACTGGCACGTGAAATATTTCATATTTATTTGTATGTATGTTCAAAAAGCAAAGCCCTTGGAATCAAGTGATAAGCAACAAATTATAAAAAAAAAAATCGACAACAAAAACTGCTATCAAATTGGATGGTGTAACGAACTTATTCAACCTCAAAATACTGCTAGCCCGGTGTTGTCAAATTTCTCTCAGACTTGATCTCGGCCAATTTTCTTTTGACGGCTTCTTTACGAATGACCGGTATCGAGCAATAATACAATCGAAACGCATATAACCAAACGGGATGTTGTTGTACCGAAAAAAGGGGGTGTGTATCGCTGCACAATCGCATACGAAATAAAGAAAATCATGAAGAAGACGAAGAACAAGAGGAAAAATCAAAGAAAAAAAAGGTCAAAGACAAATATTTTTCCGGACTTGACGAGACGAGCCCCCTTCGAAGTACTCGTACTTGTTTGTTACAACAGGGCTACCAATGTAAACCATCAGTTACACAGATACATTTTCTCTCTAACACATAGATACTCTTGGATTCCGTAACGCAAAAGAGAAGAAAATAAACAAAATAAAAATATCTTTTCCGCATTTTCTATGGCAAACCAGTACGCATTTGACTATAGAGATACAAGTAGATATAATGTTGCGTGCGTATGGCGTGATTTCATCGTGTGTATCTATCTCCTGAGTATCTTTTATCGAATTAATGAATTCTCTTTTCTTTTTGTTTTGTACAATTGGAGGTGAACAATATTTTTAACAGTCCAAAGGTCGTACCAGATGCAAGTACTATCCTAGCCCTTGACCATATGGCTTCAGCTGAAATTGCCTTTGCTCTCATGGTTCGAATTTCCTTCTCGAACAATCTGACTTCTGGTCTTGTGGTGGGGTTCGAAAAACATAAACAACACACAAGATGAAAATTGCCCATTTGGAACTATGAATGTTACAAAGGGAAAGAGCAACAAGCCATACAAATGCGAATGTATCTATTGTCGGATACATTCCCTTTGGTGTGTATGGATACATGTTGCTTTGACTTGCCTATTTGTAAACAAAATTGTTAACTATGACTCCAAGTGAGATTATATTTTGTTTTATTTTTTGTATTTGATTACGAATGGCATGCATTTTTGTAAACAAGTGACGTGCTGGTGTTGAATGACAACGATACATTTCAGTTGTGTTGGTATGACTTGTTTACTGTTTTTTTTTTTTTTTTGTCTTTACGATAATTTTTCTGGTGGAATGAAAAATAATATCACTTTAAAGAATAGAGCCGGTCGCACTTGAGAATGTTTTCTTTAAGGGCTTTGGTTTTATGACTTGAAAACTTGAAATAGAAATACACCCACGCAAATGCGGTTAATTAAAAAAAAAAAAGTGTCTACGACCAGTGTTGACGCCTATTCGGGTCTCAGTTGCTGTGATCTCTTTTTGAAGTACATGCAACGCCGTCCAAATCCATTCAAACAATGCCTTTTCATGCAATTACAAAATATTGTGATATTGCTTTCTTTTATCCACAAACTATCCATGCTTTAATTTCAGCTAATTTTCTTAATCATCAGCTTTGATGTATTTGAAACCATGTTCTGCATTTCACAAGAAAGAGCAAAGAATTAGAATTTCTATTTCACTAGAAATGATTCCGTATTCCGAGTTAGTTCGAATTTGTTGAATCCAATTTCGAAAATCGAAATGGGTTGTTTTAAAATGAAAATTTGGGAAAAAGTCTCCCTTTAGCTCGATACACTTCTTTGCTGAAAATCTTCGATATCCTCTTTGAAGCGAAAATCAATCAATAGCAACTCAATTTTACAAAGAAGTTGGCTATCGGAAATTTTTAATTAAGAAAAACGTGTAGTGTTGCATATTGTGCGTTGGGTTGGAACCCTTCTTGTGCGTGTCTGGCTTACAATTTGCGTCTTCTTTCAAGATTTATTTTATTAAAATTAGTCCGCGAAGGGTAGGACTTCCGATACGGGCTCCTTTTGACGCATAATAACTTACCTAAATAAACACTTAATGCAAAATCATTAACTAAACTAAAGCAAGAGTAGATCAATCAAAATAACAGTCTTTTCACTCAGTTTTTTTTTAACTATTGATTAAGGTAACAAATTCTAAATTTATTAACATTTCACCATCTCTGACTACCCCGTGCCGGTAATTTTATAATGCCCACTTAAGATTATAAGCAATAAAATAATATTATATAAGATAAAACAAAAAAGAGTCAAAAAAAAAATTGATAAGATGTTAAAAGTTGAACTTGACTTAATATGAGTGATCGATACAATAATTTTGATTGTTAAATTGAAAGGAAATTTTTTATGTCTGTTGTAATATTAATTATTTTATTATGAAGCTTGTGTTCAATGTAAGAAAATGCTGACACTTTTTTTTATTGTTATATGTCGATTTTGTCAACTGGAAATATTATTGATCATTTAATCAAGTTACTGTTGAGTTAAAGGTAAAGCAATTGCGCAAAAGATATTATTGTGCTAAGATCTTACCTAATGCGCTTTCAAAATATAATTAGTTGTTAAAAAAACTGACATGTCTTCCGGGATCACCAAGTCAGTTGGAAAATAGTAATAACATTTTTTTTTACAAGTTTTCAATTAGAATACTTTACAACTAAAACCGATTATGCAAATTCGTTGCGTATAAAATATTCGACGCTTTTTGTAACCGTCATCTCGGTGTACGTATATATTTTTTCGAAAAAAGGCAATTATAGTGTAGATTACCTCATCGTTGGACCCGAATGTCTTGTTTTGTTGAAACGTCGTTTTTTTCAGTTCCCTCAATTATTCAATAAAGTAGAGCTCGGTGATCATTTTTCTCTTCTACAATCGAAATAGTGCAATGCCTTGTCCGGCAAAGTGAACGGTCTTCGCCTTTTTCAAGGAAGATCGCCTAGTTATGGTTGTTGCTTGTTGTTGAGATGTCTTGTATTAGAACCATGTTTCATCAACGGTAAAGAATCGATTAATAAAATCCACAGCGTCTTGTCAATACGAATTCATAGATTTTGTTAACCTTTCCCGCGTTGAAGCTAGATAACATTCTATCCGTCTCGTATTTCCGAAAAGAAATTTCAGAACCACTGCTTAGTTGCATCACTTGATCGAAAGGTTTTAGTATTTAAGACCATGTTAAAACTTTACTTTGGAAAAACGTTAACGTGGTCTTAAAATAGTGAACCTTTCTCTATGGCCACAAGATCTCTCGAAATTTTACATCATTAAAATCATTTCGATTCGGCTAAATTGAACGAAGCGTTTTAGAAAGCCGGTGGACAATTTAAAGATATTGCCACATTTTACACACCAATTTCATAAAAAAAAAAATCATAAAAAAATTGGTACTTAAATTCATGTTATCGAGAATTCAAAGTATATTCACACATTTCCTAAAAGCAGAGCTCCTACAATTGTGTTTAAAAGAAATCAACAAAGGACGACCTTAAACAAATACGCAAAAGATAAAGCATTTGAGACGAAAAACGATAACCCAACTCTGAATCATATTCCCACGCGCTTTCAATAAAAATAAAAATAAAAAAAACAATATCCAGCTTGCCAGCCCGCCTGTCAATTCGACTTCAATTCAAATTATTACGCAGTTCTGACGTGGTTGATTTGATCCTCGCACTTAGAAAAATAACTCAAATACAAATACTTTGCTTGTTTTCCAATATTTTATGTCCATCAAAACTTATCCACTTGAAATTGTATCGTTAAAATCGCGCCCTCCACGAAGCCATTCCAAACTCATTTTCATATAAACAAAAAAACAAAATAAAACTATTTTTAATTAAAAAAAAAGAAAGACAAACATTCCCGGCGGCGTTCCCAATTTTTTCCGGCTTCACTCTTGTGTTGAATTTGTGAACTACGCACTAACATTTATTTCCCATCTCATTTTTGAGCCAACCAGGCGGTACAGTATCTGAGCTACAGTATTGTAAAACTTATTCATTCGTGACAGCATTAATTGGCCTTCAACTTGAAGTGTATTTGATGGGTGTGTATTGGCACGTTTTAAATTGTTTACAACACCTTCAAGCCTGTATACGAGCCCCCAAAAATAGAGAAAATCTGCGCATATTTAATATTATCTCAAATTTGATATATTTCAAGGAAAAAACAAAACAAAAACAACATTTTTGATTAATCCCTTAGAGTAGAGGCCGCCACCGGGCTGTATCTCGATGTTTCTATGCTCATCTATGACAAACATAAATGTGCTTTTTGTGTAGTTCATAAATATGTGTCTGATGTAAGCTTAATGTGTATAAATTTTGTCATGTGCAAACTTTATAGGGATGGGGAATAGATGGTCAAAGTCATGTAAGGGAATCTATTGCTGTCGGAATAAATCTATTCGTTTGAGATAATGTGGCCCGGTTTCAACAAATTTGCGAAAAATTGTTATTGAATTAAAACAGCTGTCTGTCATTTGACAGACTTAGAGCTTAATGGTATCTTCAGTAACCTTCTAGGCTGAGTTGACTTTTATTTTTAAATTCATAAGGTTTATTGAAATGTCTGTCCATTTTATGCTCAGGATAAATTGGAACTAAGAACTCAAAACCTCAAAACCTTCCGTTGACAATTGTGAATTTGCCTGTTTCGGTTTGTCACTTTATAGTTACGGGTGAGCAAAATGCGCATCATTTGAGCATCCATGGAATCCGTTCCCCAGTTTATTGTTGGAGTAGAGATAAGTTGGATTTTTATAATGAAAAATCACAGATTTTCTGTAAAAGGGCTGTACGGAAATCATTTTGGTCTTTTTTTGTAGATTTCATTACTTCACCAACATGATATTTTTTATCGCAGTCTCGTCATTTCTAGACAGTGGCCGCGGAAGTGTTCTAGGTCTTCTTCTTCCTTCTGGCACATTTAGTAAAATGACGACTACACCCCGTCTGTACGGGTTGAAATCTACGATAATGTACCCTGCTTTTATTGCCAACATCATTTGAAGAACTGTTTTATCTATTTTAAATTCCTGGTTTGACAAAATAAGCAGGACTTAAAAATGGGCTAATTATGGAACATTACTTCATAAAAATGACTTGCTTGGCAGTAGACCGGTTGTCAACAAAATGCTTCAATTAATTGTCAAATGGTTCAGCTTGGAGTTCAGTAAACCGATAATTGTGTGGCTTAACTCGACCCATACTTCGCCCAACTCCAAATCCCCAATTTCTGACCATGAAAAATCGTTGATCTTGTCTCGGCAATGTTCTGTAATGTGCCTCTCATTGCGGTCTTGTAAGGAGATTTGGTCTAATGTCGCCACTTAAAAAAAAACCATTGGTTTCTATGCTCTCGTGCTTAGGTACATGCTTTCGGTAATAACTTTAGTTTTCTTCGTTGAGTGCACAGGACCAAAATGCGAGAGTGCTTGGTTATAAATCAGCAAACTATTTCTACCATTTCTTCGTGAAAAAAATAGTTTCACAATCCCATCGCAAGCAAAAGCTTGATATCTTGATGGATTCAAATTGGATAATGGTAGAACGACAACGAAGCAACTCTGATGACCATTAGCTCTTATCCAAGCAAAGACTGCAGAATCCCGCTGCGGCAAAGAAAAGATTAATTCCAAATGCTTCCTGGATCAGTAAAGTCTGAGCACATACATATGAAGCCTAGGACCTAGAACAGTAGAAAGGATTTAGTGTGAACCGGATATGATCTTTTATTCCATTATTTTAATTTTTGACAAAAGTTATCTGGCTATCCAGATCAACAGGATAAGTCTACTGTATAAATCAGTACTTAAGTATGTCAAACGTAAAAAATGTATGATCGAACATAATTACAACGTTTTCTACAAACGAAATTGCTAGAGGGCACAAATTTGTTGCAATATCTTTTGCTATGCAATTGCCTTCCATTTCAGATTTTTTTTTACGCGCACAAATACTCTGTCTGGCTTAGAAAGTCAGGCAGACATACAGTTTAAGAGAGCTCCAGCAAAAAACCCGTCTGAATTACGCAACTTTCGGTTCAACCGAGTGTTGTATCAAAGTATCTAAACAGTTTAACAGGCGCAATGTTAGTGGTTGAAAAAATAAAAATTCAAACTGCAGTCGCACAGCGTGCTGATCAAGTTTGTTTATTAGTTCAGACTAGATACAACTTTTTTTTCCTTTTTTTTTTGGTATAAAAAGATAACAGGATGGAAACGCTTATCTGTGAAGTTCAGAGGTGTCGGTAAGGTAGAAAGGTTACCTCAATTATGCAACAATAAAATTATTTGCTAGATGACAATAACAAAAACAAACCAATAACCTGATCCAGACTTAAAAAAAACTCAGTGTCTGATGTGCTTAAACCCATACGACCGCAGTCAAAGAAAAAATTTGCGCATACATCCGTAGAGGTAATTTTTAAATGCAAAACAATAACAATCGAGTTGTTTTTGTTGAAAAATCAGTGAGAAGTTAATATTAAATAATACGAGTACCACAGACGCCGCGCACACCTTGTTTTGAAATTTGAGCCTCCAACTCCTAACAGAGGGCACGATTCAATTCCTTTTGCAATTAGAGTGTTTTGTATGATTCAGTGTATCTATTTGCGACCATCGACCTTCGATTGCAGTAATTAATCCATAGATACACAAATAATAACAATTAACACACACACAACCGCATCATTCGAAGAAAAGTCAACGATTAGTGCCCGAGGAGGTGTCAATTTACTATTACTGTGCAAATAAATAGATGAGATAGATATTTAGTTATAGTTTGAGAATGACTCTGACCTTGGCTGTGGAAGTTTGTATCTTTTGGTGTAACACGCGTTTGGATTGAGGGTAAGATGGTGTTGGCATTCGAAAGAAAACAGATGCAGGCGATAGACATACGTATGCATGACAGGTACCTCAAGACGTCTCAGTTAATTTGAACCGATTGATTGATCATCTGTTTTGTTAATGAAGTAACTTTTTGAATTTGTATTCGGGTGATATGGTCGCGAAATAGTTCCTTATTGCGGGTGTTTAAAGTCGGATTTCCGAAGCCTGATTCACTGAATCGGTTTAACAATTTTTTTAGCAATCCCAACACGTTTAGTCTTTTATTACATTTTTCTATGCATTTTACGATAGTACTTTCCCGTGAAAATACACCTTAAATAAAGCTACGACAGGAGCCAAGAAATGTATAGAGTCGTAGTGAAAAAAGGTAGATCCATTGACAGCGGTTTGGCAAGCCATTCAATTGGAGAAGAAAGTTTTTTATGAGAAAGAGAATTCCATGCTGAAGGAAGGGTCCTACGTCACTAGTCTGTGTTCCGCTTCTGGGATTCGCCAAGAATATCGATATCAGTACTCTTTTCTTATGTGCCCTAAGTGAAAATAAGGCGAATATTTTAATTGAGAATCAAAAGTATTTAAGTATTAAGACGGTTCTGGCTAGAACAGTGTCAATATTTTAACATACCAACCTCGCATTAAAAAAAAACCTTTTCACAAGAGCCAATCCGATGCTAAGCTACACGGTCCTCATCCGAAAACAAATACAGTACGGTTTATGTTCAACGTTGCTCGGAAGAGTGTGGGCACGATTTCTATAGTAACGAGGTCCTGTACAACGGGGCCAACCTGATCAGAGTGGACAACTTTCTGATAAAACTTATTCGAAGTCACATTGCAAGAGCAATGACTTCGACCAACAACTTGATCTCCGGGGCTTTTTACCCCAATGATATGCACCACGAGACAATTCGCCTCAACGGCTATATTCCCCCTGAAGCGTTTCTCTATTTAGATAGCAAAGGTCTGGTCCAGGATAGATCAGCGGTGCCGCTAATCTTCCACGTTGGTCGAAAAGCTGTAGACGAGCGAGTCAACTGCGACCAAGACGTCGCAAGTAGCTCACCAGGAACTCTTCGGTTCAGTAGGGCGGTGTCAGACCGCGACAGAGCTGATGTCGAAAGGCAATACCGACACTATTGGTGGCTGGACGGAGATTGAACTCTGTCGGTTGTTAAATTTTATTCTTGAGTGCCCTTAAGGCAAAAATGATAGCATGTCCTGTTAGCCTTGGCCGGCTTACGAATGTGATATGTAAGATAGTATTATTGTTCTATGGAGGTTAGTTTAAGTGTTATTTTAAGTTAGGTTAAGATTTTATGTTTTAAATTAGTTTTAAGTTTAGTTTTAGGTTTAGTGTAATTAAAATACAACCCGTTCATTCACTAAGTTTTTTTTTTATTATATAAATAAATAAGTTTCTTAGTTTTTTTTTCTTTTTCTGATTAATTTTATTTGAATATATAATATTAGATAGTATTAAGTCGAAAGACATATTATTAAATTGTTAGGTTTAGCTTAGTAAGTTAGTTTATAAATAAAAAAGTTAATTAAGCTAGCTTTAAGCGTTTTTGTCTAGCATGTAAGGAAAATTATATGAATAAATAAAAATGCGTTTAAAAAAAAAAAAGTGCGGGCACGATATTCAGCTTCAAGCCGGACGTACATATTTATTTTTGGTCAATAAATAATCGAGAGGAGTCTATTTTGGCGCCTTGTTATAATGGTCCTTAATTAAAAAAATTTAGTTAATAAAACAACTGCGGACTTTTTAAAAGATGTTAACCATTTTAAAAATATATCAGACTCTTTTTAATGTACCATATTATAAGGGGGTTCAGTAAAGCCCATGTTAAATTTTCAGTGTTCCTATAGTCGGAATTTGAAATCACTTTTGGTTCTTCAAGCATAAGACTGTGCATCTTGCAACTACTCGAGGTTAAGAATTCCCGAACCGAATTGTTTTCGTCAATACAAGTTGTAAATGTTTATAAATGCTGGTGTGCCACAGGGCTGCGTATTACTCCCAAATCTCTTTTTTATCTTCGTAAATGATGTTCGGTTTGGAACATCTTATCCAATTCGCTACTTTGCTGATGACGATGCCCTCAGTTTTTTTTTTCATCTTCCTCAAACACAAGTTCATCATATTCGACCATGGAAATGGAACGTTCTTTTCGTCTTTTTTTTTTTGTTTTTTTTTTTACTTTTGAGGAGCGGAAGGAAGTGCGAACATTTTTAAAAGATTTTGTTGGAAAGAATGAAGCTTTCAAAAAAATTTGAGTCTGATCATTTGTTTATTTTATTTCATACCAAAATACTTGTTCTTTCATTCATGTTCCCTCATCGCTTGTTTTCTTCGACTTTGAACGAAAAAAAAAATATATGCAAACATTTCATGTCAATATGGACTAATAAAATTCGACAGCGCTTATCGATAGCTCCTGTTGATTGATTTACATTTAGCAAATGGTTTTCGGTAATCGGCAAGGCATTATACACGTGTGTCCTCTACCTTATGCCAAGTTCAATTACTATTTAATTATTGATGTCGTTTGTTTATGATTAAACTTTAAACATTAAGGCATTTGAGCGTAAAATGATCTAGGGCAATGAAATTGTACGAAGTAACTCCTCGATGCAGAGGATTCAATTATACATAATTGTTTTATTTAAGCGCTCATTCAATTGTGAAAAAAGTGCAAAGTTAAGATCCGTATAATAGTCAAGCATAATGAACCTCAGCTATGGTTTATCTCTGAACTTTGTATGAGAACAGTGTTCAGATAAACGAAATATAAATCTTAAGGCGAGTTAAAGCATAGATTCCGAGATGGTTGTATACATTTCAGATAACACTTTCAAAGATCAGTATGAAAAATTGCTGTACGTTGGAATCTGAGTTGAGTTTAAAGTCACAAGCATTCGGCGATCCAGAATTGAAAGAAAAGAGAGGAGATCTTAAACCTTAGATTTTTGAACAACTTTTTGAAGGCTTTTGGGCAACATCGTTAATGTGGTCAATCTAATTTCTTTTAACTGGTACAAATCCCAAAACCCCCAAAGTTGTTTGAAATTGAGCGTGAAGTTAAAGGGGCGTCCCAAGACTCGGTGTCATTTTGGATTCCGAACTGAATTGGAACGACAACATCAGTGATCGCATCGGAAAAGTATGTGGGCATTAGAATAATTGAATTCACTCGGGGTGCTGCAATAGTATTATATACAGAGTGTTCCATTATTATTCATGGAAAATTTAAGGGGTGATTCTTGGGTAAATTCTAAGAAAAAAACTGTTCTATAGTAAAGGTATATCTCCAAAGTTGATATCACTTAGCGATGATTTAAGAAAATACTTATTATATACTCTTAATACTAATGGATAGATTTTTATTTTTGAATTAAATTCTACGCTTTGGAACTGCGTTTAATAAATGTTGTTATATTCTTTGGTTGTTCGGATATTAATTTTTTCAAGGGTTTTCCATTTTTCTTGCACGAGCTTATTATTATCAATTTCCTTCAAAAAATGCGTAAAAAACATAAAATAAATAAATAAATTGATTGCACTTCAACTCTGTTCAGGGCCAGAGCTTAGGATTCACCATTTGTGTGTGCGTCTTAAATTTTTCGCAAATGATGGGGGTTGGACCTACTTTTAATTGCCGAACGGCTCAAGAAGCTTTTCTTGACAGTTTGTACTCATCGGAGTGATTGTCAGTAACTCGCAAAAGATGGAGCCGTGAAAAATGCCAGATGCTCTTACACGGATTTGAACCCGCAGACGCATTTCCACTGAGCCATGGCGCCCACATAACATAGCAACAACGTTTTATTAATTTTTTTCTAATGAACAAAACAATAGTTAATAGTTTTCAGTGGAATAAACAATGTCTTTAATTCATTCACAAATAAATCCAATACGGTCAGGTCAGGATATCTTGCAGGCCAATGAACTGGTTCACTTCTTCCTATCAAGCCAATTCTTTACTTCACTTCCGTAGTGGGCTAGATCTCGATCTTGTTGGTAATACGCTGAAGCTATTTGAATCAGTGGAATATCTTCCAATAGAAATGGTAGATCATTTTGCAAAAATTCTAGATAGTTCTTTGTATTCAGCATGGCTGGTAATTTAAAAGGGTCCGATAAACTTGTTTCCAATTCGCGTAGTGCTCTTGAGGCGAAAAAGGTTAAAGAGTTTCTTGTTTATAAGTCTGTTTTTTCTTAAGGGATGATTTAATTTCCTCCCGAGGTAAACTAACTTCATACCTACATTAATTACCCTCTTTCATATGCTCCACAAATGTTGATATATTCGCAAAATTCGTTTGTTTAACAACGAAAAAGTCTTATCTTAAGTATGTTCATTTACTATAAATAGCCATCATCGAAAACACACACGCCAAATGTAATTAATTAATCAACGAAACGTGCGAATTTTTCGCCCTTGAATTCCATCGAATTCCAAATGAAAACCCCATAAAGTGCCGCGAATCTGATTCGGATAACACTCTTAAAAGCCTCCATTGCGCAATGTTTATTTTTTTATATTTTACCACACAGCTTGCTATCAACTATTATGGAACAAGTTCAAAATTAATAGTAAAACCTTGAAATTTGACAAAATTACGCAATTTTTCAAGAACTTTGGACGCGAACAGGACCCCCGGGTAAGCGTGTCTCTAATCTATGCGTACTATCGCAGGTACCATGATAAAAATACCCCCATGCTAGCAGTAAACGTATTTCATTTTCATTCAGATATCATAATCTATCACGCCACTACTAGAAGTTTATCGTGTTATTTTTTATTTTTTGCAAATATTATTGTCAACAATTATTATTTCCGTAAACATTTCATAGATTGTCAACTGAATCGTAATTCAGCTCTATTAAATAAAAAGTGAACCCCATTGGAGCACCACCTGACTGGCTTAGTCGCACGTCATGTCGGCTTTATCTGCCAACTTGCGCAAAATATTATAACCCGCGGGAATTTGATAAGAAGCGACGACCGAGGTACACAAATGCGTTTGAAAAACTTCTAATTCAAGGAAGTGTCTTTGCAAAAAAATAAGCAGTTCCAATTGTTCTGTCAAATGTCATAAAAATAACAGATAATGCCGTTGCTTACGCGCGCAATAAGCTTGGTCCCCTTTTGTGCATGATAGTCTTCAATCCTTTGTGCTAAATTTTCGCAAATAAGCTATTGATAATGCGAGAGTAAGCAAAGCAGCTCCCCATTATCACTGAGTTAAGGTCACGTTGTTGATTTGATGAAAGCTAAATAAAATTCAATTTTTAGCTTAACACGTATAATTTTAAGGCGGGCGAATACCTCCTATAAACGAAATCATATGATGCAGTGATAAAGTTGACAAACGCGTGATGACTAAGTTTATTAACATTTTTGTTAAGAGTTTTTTTTTCTTTAAAAATACTTTTTGAATTGTTAGCGAAACATTTTGTGCCTGGCAGTGCCTTTGTATCAATGCCACTAAGAAACTTTGTTGCATACTTTTGAGATGTCCTTATAAAACTTATCATTCTATTTACGTTGCATACTTTTTCTTTATAGGAAGCATGACATCAGATTTCTTTCGTGTTGTAAACGAAGCTCGCCGCCATTCATTGGGACCGTTTAGCCCATCGTTCAATATTCAGACGTGCCTATTCGAAGGACTTCAAAAGCATCTACCCGAAGATGCCCACAAGAGAGTCAGTGGCCGGTTACACATCTCTTTGACCCGAGTCTATGACGGAAAGAATGTTATTGTCTCTGAATTCAGTAGCCGAGATGATCTACTGCAGGCATTGTTGTGTGCCTGTTTCATTCCTGGATTTTCTGGAATTCTTCCACCAAAATTCCAAGGTGTTCGCTACATGGATGGCGCATTCTCGGACAATCTACCAATTCTCGACGAGAACACAATCACAGTCAGTCCGTTCTGTGGGGAAAGTGATATCTGTCCACGGGATCAGAGCTCACAGCTGTTCCATTTGAATTGGGCCAACACAAGCATTGAGATCTCTCGCCAGAATATCAATCGGTTTGTTCGAATTCTGTTTCCGCCGAGGCCGGAGTTCTTGTCAAAGTTCTGCCAACAAGGATTCGATGATGCATTGCAATTTTTGCACAGGAACAATCTGATCAATTGCACTCGTTGTGTTGCAGTGCAATCTACGTTTGTGGTTTCGGAGACAGTGGCGGAGCCACAGGATTTCGATCCCGAGTGCAGGGAATGCAAGAAGCATAGAAAGGTGAGTAAACTGGAATTGGAAAATAAATTAAATGAATTCAAGTGTGGAATGAATTTGTATTTTTTTAGGATGCTTTGCGTGGAAATATGCCTCAGACAGTGTTGGATGTTATCCAGGATTACATCGAACAAGCGAACAAAGGTCTTGCCAATTGGATATTCAAACATCGCGGAATCAAATTGCTTTCGCTGCCAGCTACTGTGCCTGTGGACTTCTTTTTGGCTACTATCTCAAAGTGAGTATTGTTTTCCGTTCCCTCAAAGCTCTTTTTATTTCCGTCTCAAAGCAGCAAGTGGATTGAACTTGGGTAGATCCTGTCTTCTCATTATGCTCGTTCTACCTTCAATGGGAAGTTTTTCTCTTTCGAGATCCAATAAAAAATATATGACGTCACAGCGAAAGCTGTAGATGATGACGATGTCTTCTGAATGTCCCAGTCTTTGACTAATTTGTTGAAGATAGTGCCTTCCGTTTTAACACCTGTTCTGTAAACTGTTTACCAAATGGGATACTCCACCGTCTCGTGTAATAGCGTGGTAACGCTGTCAGGCACGCAAATGCGGCCTTAGCTTAACAAAACTCTTCAGGCCTTAAAGTTGAATTGATGTGAGGCATTAACTAGGTGAGCTGGAAAGTCCCAAAAAAGTTGGCTTTCATTCCATAGTTCCCGTAAAGAGCTGGCTGAAATGGCATTCGGGCCTTGATCAACAATTTCCATTTGAATTTGTTTATTTGAATTTGTTTCGAATTCCTAATTGGACTGGACCTCAAGTGCAGTAATCGGCTCGAAATAAAAGCTTCCACTTCTAGATTCTTGTTCCACTAGCCCATTGGAATATTTACCGCATAAAGTGAAATTATTTTTTGAAGCAGGACCATTTGAGGTGAAGTAGTTCGTTTGGTAATGGAGAAGGATCTTTTAGCAGGGAGTCTTCGCTTATCAGCTTAATTTCTCTTTGCACTGTTTCATATTAAAAGTATCATCGTTTTTTTCTTTGTTTTTTGTCTTTTTTAGAACCAAACAAATACAGTTGCCATTTGGGAAAACATTTGCAAGTGCCTAAGTAAATCATTAACTATCACACACAATCATCTCTCTTAGTATTATTATATTTATTAACAACATTCCAGTGAAGCTGAATTAATTGTTTAAACAAACCAAATGGTATCGTATATTTACATGGCAGGATTCGTATAGTATATGTTATACTTGAACTTTTATTAATAAATTAATTTAACTAAAATCTCATGTGTTTTGTTTTTCATCTCTTTGTTTAACTTGTTCATCTTTTACTTTTGCTGCAAATGTTTTCTCCTCCAATTTTGGCAATAAACCCTTTGAGAAAAAATTCAAAGTTCTTCTTTTCTTCAATTGTATATTTAACTTACAGAATTACAAGTCTGACGCCAAAACTGACCAAACAAATGCGAATGATTGTCGAAGAACTGATCTCCCAACTGAATAATGCGGTACACGTGCGTGTATTTAGTAAATTTACTGTAAGTATTCCAAAAAAAAAAAATCTAAATCAAAGTGACCAAATTTATGAAAACATTACTTGTAGCTCTGTGATCCTCCACACTTTGATACAACTGGGCTATTACATTCAAAGAGACTGTACGGGCCAAGGGTGTCAATTCTAGTTGACGAATTGTAAGTTTTTTTTTGTTTTTCTTTAGTTTATACTTTTATGTTATTATTTAAAATTTATTTCATTGTTTAGCGGAGCACCATCTCTCGAATCTGATGTGGACAATTATGAACATGTCCTTAAGGTGACAACACACAATGATGCTTTGTATGCATATTACTACACAGATGACTTAACAAACAAGGTAAGCTTTGTAATTGATTGTTTTTCATTTTGATAGAGCTGCAGCAAATTTGTCAATCACACTGCACCAAATCTATTCTTGCTATGATTACGGACATTATTTAAAGTATAGTCATCTGATCGTATAATTTTGTAATAATCCGTCTTGTTAAACATGAACATGCAAATAGAATCACCCAACAAGTGGTGTCATTATAAATCAATAGGAAAACGAAAGATTTTTGTCAAAAGTGGTGATATATCATTGCTGAGAGTATTGGTAATTGAATAGCAATATCTGTCGAAGGTCCGCCTACAACAAGTCCATTTTACAAAATTCAGAAATAACATCTTGATAACAAAGTTACAAGGTTAAAGCCTAAGTTACAAGGATTAAGCGGTGCAATCTCATTTTCATGGTCAGCTCAATTCACTTTTTTGAGAAATGTCACGTCCAAAAAATTAGCCAAGGCTTACAGCCATTGTTTCACCAGCTGTGTGGCTTGTGGCCCGTGACTGAAAACTTATACCATTTTCAAAAAAGCAGAATACCTCACCATCACTTGCTATGGATGACGTGCTTGTTTCATTTCTTCCCTGGAGTTTTCGGAGTTCTTCATGCTGCAGTTTTCATTTACCCATGGCCATGCAAGTTTAAACTCACCGTTGCCTTGCTAACAGAATTGTACTTTGGCTGACTGTCTCCCAGCGAAACTACGAATAGCCTTCAGCCACTTATATATGTAGCAATGTTCAGTGTTTCTTAATGTTCAGCGTTTTCAGACACAGTTTAAAGTGAGTGCCCGGAGTTGTTGTTTACTACAATGCCACCGCGCGGAGCTAGACAAAATTCTTTCAATTCATTCATTTCTAATTACCAAAACAGAGCCAAAGCTTTTTGGCATACGTTTTCAAACGACAAATTTTACTTTTATCATAAAATTCTGGCATTAATCGAGAGTTATAAAACGGGCTACAGTGCCTTAAAACAAAATCTTAATGTACGTTATTTCAAACGAAAGGTTTTTCATATCCCCCTGAAAAGTCTGATTGCTCGTATTTTCGACTTTTGTCAGCAAATAATATATAAATCATGATAAATTTGTCCAACACTGTCCACTTGTCTTTAAGAGATGCGAAAACATCCCAAATCTTCATAAGTTGCAATCATCTAAGCTTAAGTCTGGTTTTTCCATTCGAAATTATAAATAGAGTATGTTGGCGAGACGAATATTAATTTTTCTTCTTTTATATATTTCTTTTTTATTTACTTGCTTGACAAAAGGATTTGAAAAGTATGCATGAACTTGTTTAATTTTAAATAATTTTTTTTTTCATATAAATTGTTTTTTTAACACATTTTTATTTGTCATTTTTTAAGGTCAAAGTAACAGAAATCTTCGAAATGACTGAAGACGACGATAGATTGGCCACCGATTTGGATATATTCGAGGGCTCCGTTGAAGATCTACCTAATCCACATCAACATCAACATTACGCGGTGGAGAGTGAATGGAATGGCATTGAATCAGGTAAATTTTGTTTACTTTTAAATCCATTTTACGATCCACAAACAAAAAAAAAAAAAAAACTACGCAACGGTTAAGGGATACTGAAATTTTTTGGAGTTTTTTTTGTGTATTCTGTTTTAAACTGTCGTTATAATTTTAAATTGTATCGAACAAAAAGGAAATACTGTATGTTCCGATTTCCAACATTAAATTGTAAAATCAAGGCTGTTTATTTGCCTTCAGTGCCTATTGTAGTCACCATATCAATGCCGAATATTAACATTCATTTGATCGCTTATTGCGTGTGTTTCTTTAAACGTAATTCCAATGTCATCACTTCAGAAAGGTCTCAAATGAAAGAACTAAAATATCCCATTCGCCACCCTTTCATAAGTTCTACAAGTGCTGTTTTTTAATGAAGCTGTCTGACGAGTCAAAGTAAAGTGAAACAAATCAGTTTGAGACTAAACAATCTTTGATTGCATGGGGTGTGAGAAAACCTCGCTTCTACAGCTAATTGTCAATACATTTCCTCAGTCGATTCTGCTTCAAAATCCTCTTTTTGGAGGTGTAATTAAATATGTACCACTCAGCGAATTTCAGTATAGCAGTAACGAGTTACTGCCTGAGCAGTTTCCAGTGGCATGAAAGCAATCACTTTCCCTACTCCGGGTAACAGACATAGTAAATTATGCTGCTAGCACTTGTGAATCAGCATTTCAAGATTTGTTTACCTATTACGATCTTATCAGAGCGGACTTAAACTCAAACGAGGAAATATCGAGAAAATCCAACGCAAATCTATTTTTGGAACTCATCGATTTCAGATGATGATTTTTTAATTTGTGATTGTCATCGCAATAAAGCTCAGTTCTCTAAGCCTTCACCAGGTACACACTTGTGTTGTCAGTCCAGAATGTACAACGACCTTCATGAGATTCGTCTTCCACTGAAAAATGGCCAACCAAATGGCGAAACCAAGTGGTGTTTAAACTCCGTATGAAGTGGAACTTGGCGTTGGAATGTCACTCGAATCAGTCTTTTCCGCGTGGTTCTGTTTCCATTTTTTTTTGCAATTATTATTAAGATTAAAACAGAATTAGGTTGTGCCCGAAAAACGTTTCAGACTGCCTTAATGCGTGAGGAATTTTCTGAGCGTGTGTCCATTTACAACATTAACATTGTTAAATTTTCAAATTTGTTTAATTATTCAAAAACTTATTTTAATTGGTATTCACTTCTAAATTTTTCCAGTTCAAGTTATTCCAACACCACCCGAATGTCGAACAGATATTTTTTAAGTTCTTAAAAACTAAAAATCACACACATACACTTTCATATTTCTTTTTTTCTCGAAAAAATAAGAAAGAAAACAAAAAAAAAACAGAATCTTTTGGAAAGGTAAAACAAAACAATCTTTTAAAGTTCGTAGAGAGTAGCTTGCATGCCTTATTCTAATCCAGATGAAGTAAAATTTTATAATTATTTGGTAGAGAATTCTTATTATTTTTATATTAACCATAATCGTATTGTTTGTTTTCATACTGTACTCCATCCCGTGGTTGTCAACAGTGTTTGTCCTTGCTCTTCTCCAATTAGATCGTATACAATTTTCAATTTGCTAAACTTTGTATAATCTTCATGGAAATGTGTGTTATTTGATGATCATTTCAGATTTTTTTATCGATAAAACTCCAAGGGAAGTTTCGCACAGTCAGCAGCAACAACACGAACACGAACATCAACATCAACCAATCTATGAGACAAACAACAACATTTCTGAGCATGATAACAACAACATTAACTCTGAATACAAATCGATTCGGGAACTAACAATTCCCATTGAAGGCAATTACACAACAACTTCCGATCACACCTCGTACCATATCGATGATCATGAGACGACGGTCTTTAGTGATCCCGAGGTGGATCATCATTTGGAATTCGAAGCTGCACCTGAAGCTATTCGTAAGACTGTGCAGCAGCGCAGCAGAAGTTTCAGTCAAACTCATCCGCAGGACACGACTATAAAAATCGAATGAACAATATGATTTGTTTAATTCAAAAGGGTCGAACGATATACCTTTAAAATAAAACGTCTACGTAAACAGTGATCTATTCTAATCATAAATACATTATAATAATAATTAAAAGAACTAATATGAAAGGGGGAAACATGTTGCTGCTTTAAGTTCATTAGAATTAACATTATACTACGAACGAGTGTAACTTTGGGGTTGTCTTTTTTTTTTTTTTTGTTTAAATGTATTAAAAGACGAAAGTGATGAAACGAAAAAATAAAAAAATACCAAAATGATTAACAAAAAAGTATTTAAAAAAAAAAAAAATTACAATTATAACAAATTTACAATGACTTGAGTCTAAGCTCTTTGAAAGAGCTCTAAAGGAACCTTATTTATTCTAAAGTTTGTGCACATTGATGAGAGCATTTGTTCATTTCTTGCTGACATTCTTTTGCCATTAACTAAAAAAAATTATATATATTTTACTGTACATATTTCATACATTATTATTTTTTGTATATATTCCGAAAAAAAAACAAGCTCTCTCTTGTTACAAATACCAATTAATGCGGATATTATAGTTAAGCTCAAGGCTTAACGTAAACTTGTATCAGACATTTTCTTACGAATTTAAGTCTCTATCTGCACAATCTATTTATAATTTTTATGACATTCCTCTTAAAAAATGAATTGAATAATATGAGCTTATTTGTTTATAAAACACATAAGTAATACATTTTGTAAATAATTAATAATAAAATGAATAAACAACAAATCATATAACTAAGTTCAGAATGCATCTGTCATTAAGAAATAAAAAGTGTGCTTAAAAATATTAAGTAAAGTAAATAAATGAAACTAATGGCTGTGCGCTTAAGCGACAAAGATATAAATAAATAAATGAAGATAATAAACATATTAATACACACGACAAAGTTTCATTGCAAAAAGAAAATCAAATATTATATCCATAAATAATTGTTAAAGCATTTTAATTTTATGTGTTTTGGCTGTTTGTTTGTTTGTTTGTTAAGCAACACACGAAAAATTTAATTTAAATCACTGTACAACACATAAATATTATTTTTTTTTATATTTTTTAAGTTATTGAATTGATAATAAATATTATTCAAAAATAAAAAAAAAACTCTTATTCAAGTGTACGCTAAAAAGTTGTAGAACTCAATAATGTCTATTCGACGCCGGCTGACACCAAAACGTACTTATTTTCCAAATAATGAACATTTTTTTCTGCACATAAAGTTTCCCCGAATTTTGTGTAGAGATATGCCAACAAGAACCCTTTTTTTTGACATGTTTGATTTCTTCCTCAACTCTCTTAAAGAAGAGAGTTACGACTTTAGTCACATAATCCGTCGGCACGAAAGCCCATAAAGCAAAGCAAGGCAAATGGGTAACCAAAGAACTATTCGTAGACTGGTTTCACAATGATTTTGTGCTTGTGGTACATAGATTCTTGAAAAGTAAGATTCTTCCAGCTTAAACTCTTCTGGTGTTGGACTCTGCTCCTCAACATGGACTGAATCGTGAGTAATCATCAAGAGATAGAAAAATTCAGACTCTTTCTATCACCTTATTGCGCAATGTTGCTACAGATGATAAAGTCTAATTACAAAAAGAAATTTATTGCATACTACTATCCGGAAGGAAGATGTTACTAAAACACCGAGAAATATGAACTTAAATAATGCGGCATTTACCGTCACTGAAGCTTGGAATTACGAACCTGAGACAGCAATTCAAACGTGGTAAAAATTTTGGCCTTTGCACAAACGCAGAAAGTGAACAAGAATACGAATGGAATCCAGATGATGAATTAACACTTGCAGAACTCAAAAAAATGTTATTACTAGATCGAGAAACAGAGTATATTGTCCCGAATTCTAAAGAGCCACCATGATGCCACTATAAACAATGGAAGTTTCCTTCTTAAGTCCTCAAAAAACAAATTGGAGAAACTAAAGATTCTCATCTAAATATATAAGTATCCGTTGGGCAGAGGAAATCAATACGCTAGATTACTCTTTATTCACATTAAGGAAGCTGAGGGAAAATATAATTCAAATTATATTTATTATTTATCAAAATTGATTACATAGATTTTTGTTCTGCAAATCTGTTACATAATATTTCCGACCAAGCGGCACATGTGAAAAAGTATGGGTGTCGGATTACCGAGCGCTTACAGAATAAAGTAAAAATATTTTCTAAACGAACATTTTCTGCGTGAAAACCTTATAATTTTCTAATTATTCTTTCCAATCCCTTTAAAGTGAGTTTTTGATCCAAACTCAAGGAACTAAAACCCTGTCATTGACAGCCCATTCAGCTTCAAACCACTTCATTACTGAGGCCAATCAGATGTCTGTGGTGCATTTTTGCGTTTTTCGGTCACTGTTTTCTTTTTTTTATAGAGTTTTAATTTCTTGGTTAAGGACGTCATTCTTTTTACAACAAGGTTTAAGGCCGTAAATACAATAGGGACGTTTCAAATACTAATTGAGTGTTTCTATTACCACATTATATATTATGATTATTATTATTATATACGAGTTTATTTTATCTCCTATTGAAAAAAATTCACCATTCTCCCGACAAGTATAAAGTAAACGTTCGATTATTTCGCTAATCAAAATTTAAAATAACTACACTGTCCATTCTAAAGGGTACAATCATAAATAATCTTCCATTTAATAAAACCAAGCCCAAATTCTAGTAATTAGTGAATATCTTAAGCATTTTTTGCACTGTTGTGGTAGTTTCATGGCCAATTCATACCCGAGACAGAAACGTATTTGCATAATTTGGATTTAATCGACAGTCATTTCGGCTACTGTTTTAGCTATGCCTCAAGTTCTGGAAAATGGTAATTAGCATTTGAAAGTAAAAGTTCCAGATTTATGATGTTTTTAGTTGATAAAAATAAATAAATCATCGTCACGCGCGATTTTGTTCTCAGCAATAATATAACAAAACAAGAATGAAAGGAATTCTGTCTAAAAGAAGGGCGTGCGCGTGGCTAGGGCATGATATGATCGCAGGTTAAAGTGAAAGTTCAATCAGAATTTTAATTTTTATTAAATTGTTTATAACAAATTTCCAGAGTAAGCCATCCGATTCATTATGTAGTTATTTTTTCATTCAAATCACTTACTGGCTGGCTTGGCAGAAGATTAACGAATAGCTGACCAATATTGTTCTTGAATACATAAATCACCTCTATGTAATTAGCACAGCATCGATCCTTAATGAGACAGCACAAATTGGGTCCAACGGCGTCAAATCATACCTCCGTGGTGACCAAGTGGCATTACGGAAAGGACAAATAACATATGAGGTATGAAGGTCCATCTAGCTAGGAGCATAGCTCGCCCAGTTAAAAACCTCTTGGGCCACAGTCACAAATTCTGGTAAACAGATTTGTTTTGATTTGTTTCTTATAATGTGGATCTCTAAGACGTGTCGATTCGCCGAGCCGTTTTAGTAATTTTTCTGTGTCGTTAGAATTCAACAGTGACCTAGTTCCCTCAGTGGTATGTAATAATTGCTAAAATTAAAGTAAAGTAATGTAAGTTCCATCTAGGAAGGTAGGGCCTCTTTATTATTTATACATGTATCAAGGCGAACATTGACTTAACTAAAAGCCCAAATGTATGCATTACTTGTTGTAGTTCCCGTCTCTGGTACAGCTCTACCAAATATGTCATAATTTATCACATATAACTTGGAGCAAATCGGATCGATAGTCATTGGAAGGCTTTCGCATTTTGGAGTGTGCAGGTGATGAACAACGTTCCCAAAATATCCACAATTTTTAGATCCGTTTTTCCATAAACTTGATTTTAATCTCAAATAAACTGGTTACGTTTACAAAACTGAGCACATTAAAAACAAGCACAGAAAAACAACCTTTATTTGAGGGAATTATCGAGAAAAAAGTTCGAGGCAAAAATCGATTTTTTTGCTCATTTTTCGTGGACTATAGCCCAGGATTTTAAAATGCACTTTTTTCATAAATTTGCGTTTTATAAAAACTGAGTATGTCATCCTCACAGAGGCTTCAAACTGAGCGCAAATATAGTAAATATGTAAAAAACAACCTTTATTTGAGTGAAATATCGAGAAAAAAGTTAGAGGCAAAAATCGCCTTTTTTGATCATTTTTCGTGGACTATAGCCCAGGATTTTAAAATGCACTTTTTTCATAAATTTGCGTTTTATAAAAACTGAGTATGTCATCCTCACAGAGGCTTCAAACTGAGCGCAAATATAGTAAATATGTAAAAAAACAACCTTTATTTGAGTGAAATATCGAGAAAAAAGTTAGAGGCAAAAATCGCCTTTTTTGATCATTTTTCGTGGACTATAGCCCAGGATTTTAAAATGCACTTTTTTCATAAATTTGCGTTTTATAAAAACTGAGTATGTCATCCTCACAGAGGCTTCAAACTGAGCGCAAATATAGTAAATTTGAGAAAAACAACCTTTATTTGAAGGAAATATGGAGAAAAAACTTCGAGGCAAAAATCGCCTTTTTTGATCATTTTTCGTGGACTATAGCCCAGGATTTTAAAATGCACTTTTTTCCTAAATTTGCGTTTTATTAAAACTGAGTATGTCATCCTCACAGAGGCTTCAAACTGAGCGCAAATATAGTAAATTTGAGAAAAACAACCTTTATTTGAAGGAAATATGGAGAAAAAAGTTAGAGGCAAAAATCGCCTTTTTTGATCATTTTTCGTGGACTATAGCCCAGGATTTTAAAATGCACTTTTTTCATAAATTTGCGTTTTATAAAAACTGAGTATGTCATCCTCACAGAGGCTTCAAACTGAGCGCAAATATAGTAAATATGTAAAAAACAACCTTTATTTGAGTGAAATATCGAGAAAAAAGTTAGAGGCAAAAATCGCCTTTTTTGATCATTTTTCGTGGACTATAGCCCAGGATTTTAAAATGCACTTTTTTCATAAATTTGCGTTTTATTAAAACTGAGTATGTCATCCTCACAGAGGCTTCAAACCTTTATTTGAAGGAAATATGGAGAAAAAACTTCGAGGCCAAAATCGCCTTTTTTGATCATTTTTTCGTGGACTATAGCCCAGGATTTTAAAATGCACTTTTTTCATAAATTTGCGTTTTATAAAAACTGAGTATGTCATCCTCACAGAGGCTTCAAACTGAGCGCAAATATAGTAAATATGTAAAAAACAACCTTTATTTGAGTGAAATATCGAGAAAAAAGTTAGAGGCAAAAATCGCCTTTTTTGATCATTTTTCGTGGACTATAGCCCAGGATTTTAAAATGCACTTTTTTCATAAATTTGCGTTTTATAAAAACTGAGTATGTCATCCTCACAGAGGCTTCAAACTGAGCGCAAATATAGTAAATATGTAAAAAACAACCTTTATTTGAGGGAAATATCGAGAAAAAAGTTAGAGGCAAAAATCGCCTTTTTTGATCATTTTTCGTGGACTATAGCCCAGGATTTTAAAATGCACTTTTTTCATTAATTTGCGTTTTATAAAAACTGAGTATGTCATCCTCACAGAGGCTTCAAACTGAGCGCAAATATAGTAAATATGTAAAAAACAACCTTTATTTGAGTGAAATATCGAGAAAAAAGTTAGAGGCAAAAATCGCCTTTTTTGATCATTTTTCGTGGACTATAGCCCAGGATTTTAAAATGCACTTTTTTCATAAATTTGCGTTTTATAAAAACTGAGTATGTCATCCTCACAGAGGCTTCAAACTGAGCGCAAATGTAGTAAATTTGAGAAAAACAACCTTTATTTGAAGGAAATATGGAGGAAAAACTTCGAGGCAAAAATCGCCTTTTTTGATCATTTTTCGTGGACTATAGCCCAGGATTTTAAAATGCACTTTTTTCCTAAATTTGCGTTTTATTAAAACTGAGTATGTCATCCTCACAGAGGCTTCAAACTGAGCGCAAATATAGTAAATTTGAGAAAAACAACCTTTATTTGAAGGAAATATGGAGAAAAAACTTCGAGGCAAAAATCGCCTTTTTTCACCATTTTTCGTGGACTGTAGCACAGGATTTTAAAATGCACTTTTTTCATAAATTTGCGTTTTATAAAAACTGAGTATGTCATCCTCACAGAGGCTTCAAACTGAGCGCAAATATAGTAAATATGTAAAAAACAACCTTTATTTGAGTGAAATATCGAGAAAAAAGTTAGAGGCAAAAATCGCCTTTTTTGATCATTTTTCGTGGACTATAGCCCAGGATTTTAAAATGCACTTTTTCATAAATTTGCGTTTTATAAAAACTGAGTATGTCATCCTCACAGAGGCTTCAAACTGAGCGCAAATATAGTAAATATGTAAAAAACAACCTTTATTTGAGTGAAATATCGAGAAAAAAGTTAGAGGCAAAAATCGCCTTTTTTGATCATTTTTCGTGGACTATAGCCCAGGATTTTAAAATGCACTTTTTTCATAAATTTGCGTTTTATTAAAACTGAGTATGTCATCCTCACAGAGGCTTCAAACCTTTATTTGAAGGAAATATGGAGAAAAAACTTCGAGGCCAAAATCGCCTTTTTTGATCATTTTTTCGTGGACTATAGCCCAGGATTTTAAAATGCACTTTTTTCCTAAATTTGCGTTTTATTAAAACTGAGTATGTCATCCTCACAGAGGCTTCAAACTGAGCGCAAATATAGTAAATTTGAGAAAAACAACCTTTATTTGAAGGAAATATGGAGAAAAAACTTCGAGGCAAAAATCGCCTTTTTTCACCATTTTTCGTGGACTATAGCCCAGGATTTTAAAATGCACTTTTTTCATAAATTTGCGTTTTATAAAAACTGAGTATGTCATCCTCACAGAGGCTTCAAACTGAGCGCAAATATAGTAAATATGTAAAAAACAACCTTTATTTGAGTGAAATATCGAGAAAAAAGTTAGAGGCAAAAATCGCCTTTTTTGATCATTTTTCGTGGACTATAGCCCAGGATTTTAAAATGCACTTTTTTCATAAATTTGCGTTTTATAAAAACTGAGTATGTCATCCTCACAGAGGCTTCAAACTGAGCGCAAATATAGTAAATATGTAAAAAACAACCTTTATTTGAGTGAAATATCGAGAAAAAAGTTAGAGGCAAAAATCGCCTTTTTTGATCATTTTTCGTGGACTATAGCCCAGGATTTTAAAATGCACTTTTTTCATAAATTTGCGTTTTATAAAAACTGAGTATGTCATCCTCACAGAGGCTTCAAACTGAGCGCAAATATAGTAAATTTGAGAAAAACTACCTTTATTTGAAGGAAATATGGAGAAAAAAGTTAGAGGCAAAAATCGCCTTTTTTGATCATTTTTCGTGGACTATAGCCCAGGATTTTAAAATGCACTTTTTTCATAAATTTGCGTTTTATAAAAACTGAGTATGTCATCCTCACAGAGGCTTCAAACTGAGCGCAAATATAGTAAATATGTAAAAAACAACCTTTATTTGAGTGAAATATCGAGAAAAAAGTTAGAGGCAAAAATCGCCTTTTTTGATCATTTTTCGTGGACTATAGCCCAGGATTTTAAAATACACTTTTTTCATAAATTTGCGTTTTATAAAAACTGAGTATGTCATCCTCACAGAGGCTTCAAACTGAGCGCAAATATAGTAAATATGTAAAAAACAACCTTTATTTGAGTGAAATATCGAGAAAAAAGTTAGAGGCAAAAATCGCCTTTTTTGATCATTTTTCGTGGACTATAGCCCAGGATTTTAAAATGCACTTTTTTCCTAAATTTGCGTTTTATTAAAACTGAGTATGTCATCCTCACAGAGGCTTCAAACTGAGCGCAAATATAGTAAATTTGAGAAAAACAACCTTTATTTGAAGGAAATATGGAGAAAAAACTTCGAGGCAAAAATCGCCTTTTTTCACCATTTTTCGTGGACTATAGCCCAGGATTTTAAAATGCACTTTTTTCATAAATTTGCGTTTTATAAAAACTGAGTATGTCATCCTCACAGAGGCTTCAAACTGAGCGCAAATATAGTAAATTTGAGAAAAACAACCTTTATTTGAAGGAAATATGGAGAAAAAACTTCGAGGCCAAAATCGCCTTATTTGATCATTTTTCGTGGACTATAGCCCAGGATTTTAAAATGCACTTTTTTCATAAATTTGCGTTTTATAAAAACTGAGTATGTCATCCTCACAGAGGCTTCAAACTGAGCGCAAATATAGTAAATATGTAAAAAACAACCTTTATTTGAGTGAAATATCAAGAAAAAAGTTAGAGGCAAAAATCGCCTTTTTTGATCATTTTTCGTGGACTATAGCCCAGGATTTTAAAATGCACTTTTTTCATAAATTTGCGTTTTATAAAAACTGAGTATGTCATCCTCACAGAGGCTTCAAACTGAGCGCAAATATAGTAAATATGTAAAAAACAACCTTTATTTGAGTGAAATATCGAGAAAAAAGTTAGAGGCAAAAATCGCCTTTTTCGATCATTTTTCGTGGACTATAGCCCAGGATTTTAAAATGCACTTTTTTCATAAATTTGCGTTTTATAAAAACTGAGTATGTCATCCTCACAGAGGCTTCAAACTGAGCGCAAATATAGTAAATTTGAGAAAAACAACCTTTATTTGAAGGAAATATGGAGAAAAAAGTTAGAGGCAAAAATCGCCTTTTTTGATCATTTTTCGTGGACTATAGCCCAGGATTTTAAAATGCACTTTTTTCATAAATTTGCGTTTTATAAAAACTGAGTATGTCATCCTCACAGAGGCTTCAAACTGAGCGCAAATATAGTAAATATGTAAAAAACAACCTTTATTTGAGTGAAATATCGAGAAAAAAGTTAGAGGCAAAAATCGCCTTTTTTGATCATTTTTCGTGGACTATAGCCCAGGATTTTAAAATGCACTTTTTTCATAAATTTGCGTTTTATAAAAACTGAGTATGTCATCCTCACAGAGGCTTCAAACTGAGCGCAAATATAGTAAATTTGAGAAAAACAACCTTTATTTGAAGGAAATATGGAGAAAAAACTTCGAGGCAAAAATCGCCTTTTTTGATCATTTTTCGTGGACTATAGCCCAGGATTTTAAAATGCACTTTTTTCATAAATTTGCGTTTTATTAAAACTGAGTATGTCATCCTCACAGAGGCTTCAAACCTTTATTTGAAGGAAATATGGAGAAAAAACTTCGAGGCCAAAATCGCATTTTTTGATCATTTTTTCGTGGACTATAGCCCAGGATTTTAAAATGCACTTTTTTCCTAAATTTGCGTTTTATTAAAACTGAGTATGTCATCCTCACAGAGGCTTCAAACCTTTATTTGAAGGAAATATGGAGAAAAAACTTCGAGGCAAAAATCGCCTTTTTTCACCATTTTTCGTGGACTGTAGCACAGGATTTTAAAATGCACTTTTTTCATAAATTTGCGTTTTATAAAAACTGAGTATGTCATCCTCACAGAGGCTTCAAACTGAGCGCAAATATAGTAAATATGTAAAAAACAACCTTTATTTGAGGGAAATATCGAGAAAAAAGTTAGAGGCAAAAATCGCCTTTTTTCACCATTTTTCGTGGACTATAGCACAGGATTTTAAAATGCACTTTTTTTAAAAATTTGGTTTTCATAATAACTGAGTATGTCATCCTCACAGAGGCTTCAAACTGAGCGCAAATATAGTAAATATGTAAAAAACAACCTTTATTTGAGGGAAATATCGAGAAAAAAGTTAGAGGCAAAAATCGCCTTTTTTGATCATTTTTCGTGGACTATAGCCCAGGATTTTAAAATGCACTTTTTTCATAAATTTGCGTTTTATAAAAACTGAGTATGTCATCCTCACAGAGGCTTCAAACTGAGCGCAAATATAGTAAATATGTAAAAAACAACCTTTATTTGAGTGAAATATCGAGAAAAAAGTTAGAGGCAAAAATCGCCTTTTTTGATCATTTTTCGTGGACTATAGCCCAGGATTTTAAAATGCACTTTTTTCATAAATTTGCGTTTTATTAAAACTGAGTATGTCATCCTCACAGAGGCTTCAAACTGAGCGCAAATATAGTAAATTTGAGAAAAACAACCTTTATTTGAAGGAAATATGGAGAAAAAACTTCGAGGCAAAAATCGCCTTTTTTGATCATTTTTCGTGGACTATAGCCCAGGATTTTAAAATGCACTTTTTTCATAAATTTGCGTTTTATAAAAACTGAGTATGTCATCCTCACAGAGGCTTCAAACTGAGCGCAAATATAGTAAATATGTTAAAAACATCCTTTATTTGAGGGAAATATCGAGAAAAAAGTTAGAGGCAAAAATCGCCTTTTTTGATCATTTTTCGTGGACTATAGCCCAGGATTTTAAAATGCACTTTTTTCATAAATTTGCGTTTTATAAAAACTGAGTATGTCATCCTCACAGAGGCTTCAAACTGAGCGCAAATATAGTAAATATGTTAAAAACATCCTTTATTTGAGGGAAATATCGAGAAAAAAGTTAGAGGCAAAAATCGACTTTTTTGATCATTTTTCGTGGACTATAGCCCAGGATTTTAAATGCACTTTTTTCATAAATTTGCGTTTTATAAAAACTGAGTATGTCATCCTCACAGAGGCTTCAAACTGAGCGCAAATATAGTAAATATGTTAAAAACATCCTTTATTTGAGGGAAATATCGAGAAAAAAGTTAGAGGCAAAAATCGCCTTTTTTGATCATTTTTCGTGGACTATAGCCCAGGATTTTAAAGTGCACTTTTTTTAAAAATTTGGTTTTCATAATAACTGAGTATGTCATCCTCACAGAGGCTTCAAACTGAGCGCAAATATAGTAAATATGTAAAAAACAACCTTTATTTGAGGGAAATATCGAGAAAAAAGTTAGAGGCAAAAATCGCCTTTTTTGATCATTTTTCGTGGACTATAGCCCAGGATTTTAAAATGCACTTTTTTCATAAATTTGCGTTTTATAAAAACTGAGTATGTCATCCTCACAGAGGCTTCAAACTGAGCGCAAATATAGTAAATATGTTAAAAACATCCTTTATTTGAGGGAAATATCGAGAAAAAAGTTAGAGGCAAAAATCGCCTTTTTTGATCATTTTTCGTGGACTATAGCCCAGGATTTTAAAATGCACTTTTTTCATATATTTGCGTTTTATAAAAACTGAGTATGTCATCCTCACAGAGGCTTCAAACTGAGCGCAAATATAGTAAATATGTTAAAAACATCCTTTATTTGAGGGAAATATCGAGAAAAAAGTTAGAGAGGCAAAAATCGCCTTTTTTTGATCATTTTTCGTGGACTATAGCCCAGGATTTTAAAATGCACTTTTTTTAAAAATTTGGTTTTCATAATAACTGAGTATGTCATCCTCACAGAGGCTTCAAACTGAGCGCAAATATAGTAAATATGTAAAAAACAACCTTTATTTGAGGGAAATATCGAGAAAAAAGTTAGAGGCAAAAATCGCCTTTTTTGATCATTTTTCGTGGACTATAGCCCAGGATTTTAAAATGCACTTTTTTCATAAATTTGCGTTTTATAAAAACTGAGTATGTCATCCTCACAGAGGCTTCAAACTGAGCGCAAATATAGTAAATATGTTAAAAACATCCTTTATTTGAGGGAAATATCGAGAAAAAAGTTAGAGGCAAAAATCGCCTTTTTTGATCATTTTTCGTGGACTATAGCCCAGGATTTTAAAATGCACTTTTTTCATAAATTTGCGTTTTATAAAAACTGAGTATGTCATCCTCACAGAGGCTTCAAACTGAGGCGCAAATATAGTAAATATGTTAAAAACATCCTTTATTTGAGGGAAATATCGAGAAAAAAGTTAGAGGCAAAAATCGCCTTTTTTGATCATTTTTCGTGGACTATAGCCCAGGATTTTAAAATGCACTTTTTTCATAAATTTGCGTTTTATAAAAACTGAGTATGTCATCCTCACAGAGGCTTCAAACTGAGCGCAAATATAGTAAATATGTTAAAAACATCCTTTATTTGAGGGAAATATCGAGAAAAAAGTTAGAGGCAAAAATCGCCTTTTTTGATCATTTTTCGTGGACTATAGCCCAGGATTTTAAAATGCACTTTTTTCATAAATTTGCGTTTTATAAAAACTGAGTATGTCATCCTCACAGAGGCTTCAAACTGAGCGCAAATATAGTAAATATGTAAAAAACAACCTTTATTTGAGGGAAATATCGAGAAAAAAGTTAGAGGCAAAAATCGCCTTTTTTGATCATTTTTCGTGGACTATAGCCCAGGATTTTAAAATGCACTTTTTTCATAAATTTGCGTTTTATAAAAACTGAGTATGTCATCCTCACAGAGGCTTCAAACTGAGCGCAAATATAGTAAATATGTAAAAAACAACCTTCATTTGAGTGAAATATCGAGAAAAAAGTTAGAGGCAAAAATCGCCTTTTTTGATCATTTTTCGTGGACTATAGCCCAGGATTTTAAAATGCACTTTTTTCATAAATTTGCGTTTTATTAAAACTGAGTATGTCATCCTCACAGAGGCTTCAAACTGAGTGCAAATATAGTAAATTTGAGAAAAACAACCTTTATTTGAAGGAAATATGGAGAAAAAAACTTCGAGGCAAAAATCGCCCTTTTTTGATAATTTTTCGTGGACTATAGCCCAGGATTTTAAAATGCACTTTTTTCATAAATTTGCGTTTTATAAAAACTGAGTATGTCATCCTCACAGAGGCTTCAAACTGAGCGCAAATATAGTAAATATGTAAAAAACAACCTTCATTTGAGTGAAATATCGAGAAAAAAGTTAGAGGCAAAAATCGCCTTTTTTGATCATTTTTCGTGGACTATAGCCCAGGATTTTAAAATGCACTTTTTTCATAAATTTGCGTTTTATTAAAACTGAGTATGTCATCCTCACAGAGGCTTCAAACTGAGTGCAAATATAGTAAATTTGAGAAAAACAACCTTTATTTGAAGGAAATATGGAGAAAAAACTTCGAGGCAAAAATCGCCTTTTTTGATCATTTTTCGTGGACTATAGCCCAGGATTTTAAAATGCACTTTTTTCATAAATTTGCGTTTTATAAAAACTGAGTATGTCATCCTCACAGAGGCTTCAAACTGAGCGCAAATATAGTAAATATGTAAAAAACAACCTTCATTTGAGTGAAATATCGAGAAAAAAGTTAGAGGCAAAAATCGCCTTTTTTGATCATTTTTCGTGGACTATAGCCCAGGATTTTAAAATGCACTTTTTTCATAAATTTGCGTTTTATAAAAACTGAGTATGTCATCCTCACAGAGGCTTCAAACTGAGCGCAAATATAGTAAATATGTAAAAAACAACCTTCATTTGAGTGAAATATCGAGAAAAAAGTTAGAGGCAAAAATCGCCTTTTTTGATCATTTTTCGTGGACTATAGCCCAGGATTTTAAAATGCACTTTTTTCATAAATTTGCGTTTTATAAAAACTGAGTATGTCATCCTCACAGAGGCTTCAAACTGAGCGCAAATATAGTAAATATGTTAAAAACATCCTTTATTTGAGGGAAATATCGAGAAAAAAGTTAGAGGCAAAAATCGCCTTTTTTGATCATTTTTCGTGGACTATAGCCCAGGATTTTAAAATGCACTTTTTTCATAAATTTGCGTTTTATAAAAACTGAGTATGTCATCCTCACAGAGGCTTCAAACTGAGCGCAAATATAGTAAATATGTAAAAAACAACCTTTATTTGAGGGAAATATCGAGAAAAAAGTTAGAGGCAAAAATCGCCTTTTTTGATCATTTTTCGTGGACTATAGCCCAGGATTTTAAAATGCACTTTTTTCATAAATTTGCGTTTTATAAAAACTGAGTATGTCATCCTCACAGAGGCTTCAAACTGAGCGCAAATATAGTAAATATGTTAAAAACATCCTTTATTTGAGGGAAATATCGAGAAAAAAGTTAGAGGCAAAAATCGCCTTTTTTGATCATTTTTCGTGGACTATAGCCCAGGATTTTAAAATGCACTTTTTTCATAAATTTGCGTTTTATAAAAACTGAGTATGTCATCCTCACAGAGGCTTCAAACTGAGCGCAAATATAGTAAATATGTAAAAAACAACCTTCATTTGAGTGAAATATCGAGAAAAAACTTCGAGGCAAAAATCGCCTTTTTTGATAATTTTTCGTGGACTATAGCCCAGGATTTTAAAATGCACTTTTTTCATAAATTTGCGTTTTATTTAAACTGAGTATGTCATCCTCACAGAGGCTTCAAACTGAGCGCAAATATAGTAAATTTGAGAAAAACAACCTTTATTTGAAGGAAATATGGAGAAAAAACTTCGAGGCAAAAATCGCCTTTTTTGATCATTTTTCGTGGACTATAGCCCAGGATTTTAAAATGCACTTTTTTCATAAATTTGCGTTTTATTAAAACTGAGAATGTCATCCTCACAGAGGCTTCAAACCTTTATTTGAAGGAAATATGGAGAAAAAACTTCGAGGCAAAAATCGCCTTTTTTGATCATTTTTCGTGGACTATAGCCCAGGATTTTAAAATGCACTTTTTTCATAAATTTGCGTTTTATTAAAACTGAGTATGTCATCCTCACAGAGGCTTCAAACTGAGCGCAAATATAGTAAATTTGAGAAAAACAACCTTTATTTGAAGGAAATATGGAGAAAAAACTTCGAGGCAAAAATCGCCTTTTTTGATCATTTTTCGTGGACTATAGCCCAGGATTTTAAAATGCACTTTTTTCATAAATTTGCGTTTTATTAAAACTGAGTATGTCATCCTCACAGAGGCTTCAAACTGAGCGCAAATATAGTAAATTTGAGAAAAACAACCTTTATTTGAAGGAAATATGGAGAAAAAAACTTCGAGGCAAAAATCGCCTTTTTTGATCATTTTTCGTGGACTATAGCCCAGGATTTTAAAATGCACTTTTTTCATAAATTTGCGTTTTATTTAAACTGAGTATGTCATCCTCACAGAGGCTTCAAACTGAGCGCAAATATAGTAAATTTGAGAAAAACAACCTTTATTTGAAGGAAATATGGAGAAAAAACTTCGAGGCAAAAATCGCCTTTTTTGATCATTTTTCGTGGACTATAGCCCAGGATTTTAAAATGCACTTTTTTCATAAATTTGCGTTTTATTAAAACTGAGTATGTCATCCTCACAGAGGCTTCAAACCTTTATTTGAAGGAAATATGGAGAAAAAACTTCGAGGCCAAAATCGCCTTTTTTGATCATTTTTTCGTGGACTATAGCCCAGGATTTTAAAATGCACTTTTTTCCTAAATTTGCGTTTTATTAAAACTGAGTATGTCATCCTCACAGAGGCTTCAAACTGAGCGCAAATATAGTAAATTTGAGAAAAACAACCTTTATTTGAAGGAAATATGGAGAAAAAACTTCGAGGCAAAAATCGCCTTTTTTCACCATTTTTCGTGGACTGTAGCACAGGATTTTAAAATGCACTTTTTTCATAAATTTGCGTTTTATAAAAACTGAGTATGTCATCCTCACAGAGGCTTCAAACTGAGCGCAAATATAGTAAATATGTAAAAAACAACCTTTATTTGAGGGAAATATCGAGAAAAAAGTTAGAGGCAAAAATCGCCTTTTTTCACCATTTTTCGTGGACTGTAGCACAGGATTTTAAAATGCACTTTTTTTAAAAATTTGGTTTTCATAATAACTGAGTATGTGATCCTCACAGAGGCTTCAAACTGAGCGCAAATATAGTAAATTTGAGAAAAACAACTTTTATTTGAGGGAAATATCGAGAAAAAAGTTAGAGGCAAAAATCGCCTTTTTTGATCATTTTTCGTGGACTATAGCCCAGGATTTTAAAATGCACTTTTTTCATAAATTTGCGTTTTATAAAAACTGAGTATGTCATCCTCACAGAGGCTTCAAACTGAGCGCAAATATAGTAAATATGTTAAAAACATCCTTTATTTGAGGGAAATATCGAGAAAAAAAGTTAGAGGCAAAAATCGCCTTTTTTGATCATTTTTCGTGGACTATAGCCCAGGATTTTAAAATGCACTTTTTTTAAAAATTTGGTTTTCATAATAACTGAGTATGTCATCCTCACAGAGGCTTCAAACTGAGCGCAAATATAGTAAATATGTAAAAAACAACCTTTATTTGAGGGAAATATCGAGAAAAAAGTTAGAGGCAAAAATCGCCTTTTTTGATCATTTTTCGTGGACTATAGCCCAGGATTTTAAAATGCACTTTTTTCATAAATTTGCGTTTTATAAAAACTGAGTATGTCATCCCCACAGAGGCTTCAAACTGAGCGCAAATATAGTAAATATGTAAAAAACAACCTTTATTTGAGGGAAATATCGAGAAAAAAGTTAGAGGCAAAAATCGCCTTTTTTGATCATTTTTCGTGGACTATAGCCCAGGATTTTAAAATGCACTTTTTTCATAAATTTGCGTTTTATAAAAACTGAGTATGTCATCCTCACAGAGGCTTCAAACTGAGCGCAAATATAGTAAATTTGAGAAAACAACCTTTATTTGAAGGAAATATGGAGAAAAAACTTCGAGGCAAAAATCGCCTTTATTGATCATTTTTCGTGGACTATAGCCCAGGATTTTAAAATGCACTTTTTTCATAAATTTGCGTTTTATTAAAACTGAGTATGTCATCCTCACAGAGGCTTCAAACCTTTATTTGAAGGAAATATGGAGAAAAAACTTCGAGGCCAAAATCGCCTTTTTTGATCATTTTTTCGTGGACTATAGCCCAGGATTTTAAAATGCACTTTTTTCCTAAATTTGCGTTTTATTAAAACTGAGTATGTCATCCTCACAGAGGCTTCAAACTGAGCGCAAATATAGTAAATTTGAGAAAAACAACCTTTATTTGAAGGAAATATGGAGAAAAAACTTCGAGGCAAAAATCGCCTTTTTTGATCATTTTTCGTGGACTATAGCCCAGGATTTTAAAATGCACTTTTTTCATAAATTTGCGTTTTATTAAAACTGAGTATGTCATCCTCACAGAGGCTTCAAACTGAGCGCAAATATAGTAAATTTGAGAAAAACAACCTTTATTTGAAGGAAATATGGAGAAAAAACTTCGAGGCAAAAATCGCCTTTTTTGATCATTTTTCGTGGACTATAGCCCAGGATTTTAAAATGCACTTTTTTCATAAATTTGCGTTTTATTAAAACTGAGTATGTCATCCTCACAGAGGCTTCAAACTGAGCGCAAATATAGTAAATTTGAGAAAAACAACCTTTATTTGAAGGAAATATGGAGAAAAAACTTCGAGGCAAAAATCGCCTTTTTTGATCATTTTTCGTGGACTATAGCCCAGGATTTTGAAATGCACTTTTTTCATAAATTTGCGTTTTATTAAAACTGAGCGCAAATATAGTAAATATGTAAAAAACAACCTTTATTTGAGGGAAATATAGAGAAAAAAGTTAGAGGCAAAAATCGCCTTTTTTGATAATTTTTCGTGGACTATAGCCCAGGATTTTAAAATGCACTTTTTTCATAAATTTGCGTTTTATAAAAACTGAGTATGTCATCCTCACAGAGGCTTCAAACTGAGCGCAAATATAATAAATTTGAGAAAAACAACCTTTATTTGAAGGAAATATGGAGAAAAAACTTCAAGGCAAAAATCGCCTTTTTTGATAATTTTTCGTGGACTATAGCCCAGGATTTTAAAATGCACTTTTTTCATAAATTTGCGTTTTATAAAAACTGAGTATGTCATCCTCACAGAGGCTTCAAACTGAGCGCAAATATAGTAAATTTGAAGAAAACAACCTTTATTTGAGGGAAATATCGAGAAAAAAGTTAGAGGCAAAAATCGCCTTTTTTGATCATTTTTCGTGGACTATAGCCCAGGATTTTAAAATGCACTTTTTTCATAAATTTGCGTTTTATAAAAACTGAGTATGTCATCCTCACAGAGGCTTCAAACTGAGCGCAAATATAATAAATTTGAGAAAAACAACCTTTATTTGAAGGAAATATGGAGAAAAAACTTCAAGGCAAAAATCGCCTTTTTTGATAATTTTTCGTGGACTATAGCCCAGGATTTTAAAATGCACTTTTTTCATAAATTTGCGTTTTATAAAAACTGAGTATGTCATCCTCACAGAGGCTTCAAACTGAGCGCAAATATAGTAAATTTGAGAAAAACAATCTTTATTTGAAGGAAATATGGAGAAAAAACTACGAGGCAAAAATCGCCTTTTTTGATCATTTTTCGTGGACTATAGCCCAGGATTTTAAAATGCACTTTTTTCATAAATTTGCGTTTTATTAAAACTGAGTATGTCATCCTCACAGAGGCTTCAAACTGAGCGCAAATATAGTAAATTTGAGAAAAACAACCTTTATTTGAAGGAAATATGGAGAAAAAAGTTAGAGGCAAAAATCGCCTTTTTTGATCATTTTTCGTGGACTATAGCCCAGGATTTTAAAATGCACTTTTTTCATAAATTTGCGTTTTATTAAAACTGAGTATGTCATCCTCACAGAGGCTTCAAACTGAGCGCAAATATAGTAAATTTGAGAAAAACAACCTTTATTTGAAGGAAATATGGAGAAAAAACTTCGAGGCAAAAATCGCCTTTTTTGATCATTTTTCGTGGACTATAGCCCAGGATTTTAAAATGCACTTTTTTCATAAATTTGCGTTTTATTAAAACTGAGTATGTCATCCTCACAGAGGCTTCAAACTGAGCGCAAATATAGTAAATTTGAGAAAAACAATCTTTATTTGAAGGAAATATGGAGAAAAAACTACGAGGCAAAAATCGCCTTTTTTGATCATTTTTCGTGGACTATAGCCCAGGATTTTAAAATGCACTTTTTCATAAATTTGCGTTTTATTAAAACTGAGTATGTCATCCTCACAGAGGCTTCAAACTGAGCTCAAATATAGTAAATTTGAGAAAAACAACCTTTATTTGAAGGAAATATGGAGAAAAAACTTCGAGGCAAAAATCGCCTTTTTTGATCATTTTTCGTGGACTATAGCCCAGGATTTTAAAATGCACTTTTTTCATAAATTTGCGTTTTATTAAAAACTGAGTATGTCATCCTCACAGAGGCTTCAAACTGAGCGCAAATATAGTAAATATGTAAAAAACAACCTTTATTTGAGGGAAATATCGAGAAAAAAGTTCGAGGCAAAAATCGCCTTTTTTGATCATTTTTCGTGGACTATAGCCCAGGATTTTAAAATGCACTTTTTTCATAAATTTGCGTTTTATTAAAACTGAGTATGTCATCCTCACAGAGGCTTCAAACTGAGCGCAAATATATTAAATTTGAGAAAAACAACCTTTATTTGAAGGAAATAAGGAGAAAAAACTTCGAGGCAAAAATCGCCTTTTTTGATCATTTTTCGTGGACTAGAGCCCAGGATTTTAAAATGCACTTTTTTCATAAATTTGCGTTTTATTAAAACTCAGTATGTGATCCTCACAGAGGCTTCAAACTGAGCGCAAATATAGTAAATTTGAGAAAAACAACATTTATTTGAAGGAAATATGGAGAAAAAACTTGAAGGCAAAAATCGCCTTTTTTGATCATTTTTTCGTGGACTATAGCCCAGGATTTTAAAATGCACTTTTTTCATAAATTTGCGTTTTATTAAAACTGAGTATGTCATCCTCACAGAGGCTTTAAACTGAGCGCAAATATAGTAAATTTGAGAAAAACAACCTTTATTTGAAGGAAATATGGAGAAAAAACTTCGAGGCAAAAATCGCCTTTTTTGATCATTTTTCGTGGACTATAGCCCAGGATTTTAAAATGCACTTTTTTCATAAATTTGCGTTTTATTAAAACTGAGTATGTCATCCTCACAGAGGCTTCAAACTGAGCGCAAATATAGTAAATTTGAGAAAAACAACCTTTATTTGAAGGAAATATGGAGAAAAAACTTCAAGGCAAAAATCGCCTTTTTGATCATTTTTCGTGGACTATAGCCCAGGATTTTAAAATGCACTTTTTTCATAAATTTGCGTTTTATTAAAACTGAGTATGTCATCCTCACAGAGGCTTCAAACTGAGCGCAAATATAGTGAATTTGAGAAAAACAACCTTTATTTGAGGGAAATATAAAGAAAAAAGTAAGACGCAAAAATCGCCTTTTTTCACCATTTTTCGTGGACTATAGCCCAGGATTTTAAAATGCACTTTTTTCATAAATTTGCGTTTTATTAAAACTGAGTATGTCATCCTCACAGAGGCTTCAAACTGAACGCAAATATAGTAAATTTGAGAAAAACAAACTTTATTTGAAGGAAATATGGAGAAAAAACTTCGAGGCAAAAATCGCCTTTTTTGATCATTTTTCGTGGACTATAGCCCAGGATTTTAAAATACACTTTTTTCATAAATTTGCGTTTTATTAAAACTGAGTATGTCATCCTCACAGAGGCTTCAAACTGAGCGCAAATATAGTAAATTTGAGAAAAACAACCTTTATTTGAAGGAAATATGGAGAAAAAACTTCGAGGCAAAAATCGCCTTTTTTGATCATTTTTCGTGGACTATAGCCCAGGATTTTAAAATGCACTTTTTTCATAAATTTGGGTTTCGTAAAAACTGAGTATGTGATCCTCACAGAGGCCTCAAACTGAGCACAAATATAGTAAATTTGAGAAAAACAACCTTTATTTGAAGGAAATATGGAGAAAAAACTTCGAGGCAAAAATCGCCTTTTTTGATAATTTTTCGTGGACTATAGCCCAGGATTTTAAAATGCACTTTTTTCATAAATTTGGGTTTCGTAAAAACTGAGTATGTCATCCTCACAGAGGCTTCAAACTGAGCGCAAATATAGTAAATTTGAGAAAAACAACCTTTATTTGAAGGAAATATGGAGAAAAACTTCGAGGCAAAAATCGCCTTTTTTGATCATTTTTCGTGGACTATAGCCCAGGATTTTAAAATACACTTTTTTCATAAATTTGCGTTTTATTAAAACTGAGTAAGTCATCCTCACAGAGGCTTCAAACTGAGCGCAAATATAGTGAATTTGAGAAAAACAACCTTTATTTGAGGGAAATATAACGAAAAAAGTAAGACGCAAAAACTGCCTTTTTTCACCATTTTTCGTGGACTATAGCCCAGGATTTTAAAATGCACTTTTTTCATAAATTTGCGTTTTATTAAAACTGAGTATGTCATCCTCACAGAGGCTTCAAACTGAGCGCAAATATAGTGAATTTGAGAAAAACAACCTTTATTTGAGGGAAATATAACGAAAAAAGTAAGACGCAAAAACTGCCTTTTTTCACCATTTTTCGTGGACTATAGCCCAGGATTTTAAAATGCACTTTTTTCATAAATTTGCGTTTTATTAAAACTGAGTATGTCATCCTCACAGAGGCTTCAAACTGAGCGCAAATATAGTAAATATGAGAAAAACAACCTTTATTTGAAGGAAATATGGAGAAAAAACTTCGAGGCAAAAATCGCCTTTTTTGATCATTTTTCGTGGACTATAGCCCAGGATTTTAAAATGCAATTTTTTCATAAATTTGGGTTTCGTAAAAACTGAGTATGTGATCCTCACAGAGGCCTCAAACTGAGCACAAATATAGTAAATTTTAGAAAAACAACCTTTATTTGAAGGAAATATGGAGAAAAAACTTCGAGGCAAAAATCGCCTTTTTTGATAATTTTTCGTGGACTATAGCCCAGGATTTTAAAATGCACTTTTTGCATAAATTTGGGTTTCGTAAAAACTGAGTATGTCATCCTCACAGAGGCTTCAAACTGAGCGCAAATATAGTAAATTTGAGAAAACAACCTTTATTTGAAGGAAATATGGAGAAAAAACTTCGAGGCAAAAATCGCCTTTTTTGATCATTTTTCGTGGACTATAGCCCAGGATTTTAAAATGCAATTTTTTCATAAATTTGGGTTTCGTAAAAACTGAGTATGTGATCCTCACAGAGGCCTCAAACTGAGCACAAATATAGTAAATTTGAGAAAAACAACCTTTATTTGAAGGAAATATGGAGAAAAAACTTCGAGGCAAAAATCGCCTTTTTTGATAATTTTTCGTGGACTATAGCCCAGGATTTTAAAATGCACTTTTTGCATAAATTTGGGTTTCGTAAAAACTGAGTATGTCATCCTCACAGAGGCTTCAAACTGAGCGCAAATATAGTAAATTTGAGAAAAACAACCTTTATTTGAAGGAAATATGGAGAAAAAACTTCGAGGCAAAAATCGCCTTTTTTGATCATTTTTCGTGGACTATAGCCCAGGATTTTAAAATACACTTTTTTCATAAATTTGCGTTTTATTAAAACTGAGTATGTCATCCTCACAGAGGCTTCAAACTGAGCGCAAATATAGTAAATTTGAGAAAAACAACCTTTATTTGAAGGAAATATGGAGAAAAAACTTCGAGGCAAAAATCGCCTTTTTTGATCATTTTTCGTGGACTATAGCCCAGGATTTTAAAATACACCTTTTTCATAAATTTGCGTTTTATTAAAACTGAGTATGTCATCCTCACAGAGGCTTCAAACTGAGCGCAAATATAGTGAGTTTGAGAAAAACAACCTTTATTTGAGGGAAATATAAAGAAAAAAGTAAGAC